>CAJQUW010014926.1:0-82188 GCA_907163375.1 Prostheceraeus crozeri
GAATCGTGTCACACAGGAAACAGTTTCAGGAATTTAGATTCAAGATTGGGTAAATTTCAACCGAACAAATGCATTGTAGATTTCTTAAGCCCACAGGTTTATGTTTCAAATTCAACAGAATTAATTTTCATCCGACCGGTTGAAGCATATAATTAGCATTGAGTCTATGTAAATTCACAGTCCAAAACTTTCTTGTTCACTTTTAATAATTTGGAAAGAAGTGATAAATACCAGCCAATAAAAAAACGTTATAGGAAATGCATTTGTATTTGCTCACCCAGACGATTAAGTCAACCATTTTCTCATGTGATTAAAATTGAAACGGCTGTGGAATTTTATCTACATAATCTACATACCGTAGATTACCGCAATTACCGCATTCACTTGAATGACACTTGTGGTTACGCTTCATTCAAGATGCATACAAGTCATAGTAAGTTGATTAATAAATTTGATTGTAATGGAACACCTGTGCTTCATATGCGGTTTTAAAGCTATTAAGATACGCATACTAGAGAAGCACATAAGGTATATGCATGCAAGTTACAAAGACGCATCTATCAGTATGAATAATTGTCCATTCAAAGGCTGTGAATTTTCTACGAAGTCAGGATTAAAATCTTTGTTATTGCACGTTGCTTGTCACACTGAAACAGCTAGCCAACCTTCTCCCGCTGTCTCAGCGCCTCCTCCGTCACCAATGACAGAATATTCCGAAGAAACAAATGTGCAACAGGATTTTGACTCTCCCTATTCCGAATATCAGGATCTTTTGAATGCTGTAGGTTCAGGCATCATACGTGTTTACGTTTCTTCTTACACTATTCACAGAACTACCAAAGCTGCTGCTAAGGAAATTTTCAAATGTAATCATTAAGGTCGTTCACAGCCATTTGCGGTTATCAGGCGTCGATGAAAGACTAAGCGAACCTTATTTTCAGTATAGCGATTTTTTTTTCTTCAAATGTTGAAAGATTATTCAACGTAGCAAAGTGCGTCAAGGTAACAAAATTAAAAAAGAAACAAAACAAGATAATGACTAGTTAATTTTCAATAGGTACAAAATATGATTTAAAAGAAAATTTTTATATCCTAAAATGTCAAAAAAATTTAAAAAATCCTTACTAGAATGACAAACAACGCCATCAACAGGAACTTGGTCAGGACGATCGCGTTTCGACCGCTTCATCCTGGACGCTCAAACCCGACCAAGCGCGGTCCTGTACATTTAAGATGCACAGCCTCAAAAGTTATATTTATAATAGGGAAAGATTAGCATCTATCAAAAAAAAATAATAATAGTCACTATTGACTGAAATGTACCTCAGGCACTTGAAAGAAGGACAGAGTCCAGCCAGTAGAGGTCAAGAGGCGGGGACATAGTCCACCTTCAACTCAAGACGTGCTGCGAAAACAATTCAACGTAGCAAAGTGCGTCAAGGTAACAAAATTAAAAAAAAACAAAACAAGCTAATGACTAGTTAATTTTCAATAGGTACAAAATATGATTTAAAAGAAAATTTTTATATCCTAAAATGTCAAAAAAATTTAAAAAATGCTTACTAGAATGACAAACAACGCTTCTCCTCTCCTCATGTGTAATGAATTGGCGAGTAAGTCGTTCTGTTCAAAATTATGTTTATCACTTATATATTGAAAAGATCCTATTTAACAGTCTGCCCATTCAGATGATAAGAGGACAGGTCTGTTTCCAATCAAAATACCAGATCTAGCTAACACAGCGGGATTACGCTATCTAAAATCTACCAGGTGTGTAAGAGAATTAATGTTAGTTCCTTAAGCTAAAACGTGAAATAAAATTCTACAAAATATGCATACAAATTTTTTGACTATTTTTAATGAGGTCATCAACAGGAACTTGGTCAGGACGATCGCGTTTCGACCGCTTCATCCTGGACGCTCAAACCCGACCAAGCGCGGTCCTGTACATTTAAGATGCACAGCCTCAAAAGTTATATTTATAATAGGGAAAGATTAGCATCTATCAAAAAAAAAATAGTCACTATTGACTGAAATGTACCTCAGGCACTTGAAAGAAGGACAGAGTCCAGTTACTTCGAGATTCTAACGTTTCTGAGTACATGAAGGAACATTATAACATGCCTAGCGTTAAACGCATATTGCTTGACTCGGATTGCCAAAATGATTGTACAGCTACGTTTCAATCGAAGAAACGTTAAAGTTAGTTTTGAGCAATGTTTCGTTTTTCAACGCTTGTGAGTTTGATAGCAGTAGGCTTTCTAGTACTACAAATAATCACAATTTTTTGGCTCACCGTATTTCAATAATTCATAAAACTCTTGGTAAATTGCTATCTCTAGGTTGTACTAGATACTTCGAAGTGTGTAACCGATCGGAGTCTAAAAAAATCACAAACTGTGGTCTATTTTACTGAAGAAACGTTAAAGTTAGTTTTGAGCAATGTTTCGTTTTCAACGCTTGTGAGTTTGATAGCAGTAGGCTTTCTAGTACTGCAAATATTCACAATTTTTTTGGCTCACCGTATTTCAATAATTTCATAAAACCTCTTGGTAAAATTGCTATATATCTAGGGTTGTACATAGATGACTTCGAAGTGTGTAACCCGATCGGGAAATCTAAAAAAAATCAAAAACTGGTGGGGGTCTATTTTACTGTATTGAATATGAAAGCCGAGCTGTTTTCTACAACATCAAACTGCTTTTTGGCAATGACCTTCAAACGTCAATTTGTTCAATCTCATGACCTCAAAAGTTTGTTGTCGCCGCTTTTCCACCAATTGAATGAACTTTACGCGAATGATTTTTTTCGTTGAACATCTCAATAAAGCTTTGCCTGTTATAGCATGTTTTATAGCAGGAGACAATCTGAGCCAACATGAAGTGTCCGGATTAAGTCTATCTTTTTCATCCGGGTACATTTGCCGATTTTGTAAAGTAAAACATGTGGAATGCAGAAACATTGAGGAAAGAGACGTCCAAGAGTTACCGCGCTTGCATGACGAATTCATTTCTATGAATTAAGGTTTAGGTTTTGCTCAAAAATCACCTATTGTTGCTGACCTTGTGTATGCTACATTACCGCATTTCACGGTGCCCGATATCATGCACGACTTGTTTTCCTGTGGCTTGAGCCACAATATCATATGCGCAGTACTAAAAGAAATGATTAAGTTAAATGAAATAAGCTTAGACTTAATCAATAAGATAGTCTCGAAAGTGTTCCCTTTCATGAACCGAAAACTGATTACCATGGATCATCTACGGAAAGGCTATCTTCCAATTGACGCAGCTAACTTGATGGACCCAGAAAGATGACCCAGAAAATTCGAAGCATTGGCTATTGTTTCTTTCGCACATTTCAATCGTTAAAACTTCTTTAATGCCGAGTATCAATGACTTTCACTTGGAAGAAATGTATTTGGCTATCACTGGGCAGGACCGCTTTGTAAAGTCACATTTTATGTCATACATTAAATCAATTTGTAAATACCATTATGTTTCAAGTCATTATTATGACTTCGCTACTTTTTACAAGTCGTTACGTGTTCTATGGTGCATGAATTTTGAATCAATACATCAAATATTTAAACATCACGCAAGGACTACTAAATATGTTATAAGTAGTGCCAGGACGCAGAATGTCAGAAGTAAGCAAATTTTTTTATAGGCTGACCCTTAATTATCAATATTTTACAAGAAACTTTTTAAATTAGGAAAACCAATTTATAGGCAAAAAACATATATTTCAAAGGCAAAAATGCATCAATTTGGATGCTGTGTACATCTACGAATTAAGTTTTTGTCGTTTTCGCTTGGCAGCTTTGGATGAGCTCAGCTCATCCGAGCTCATATTCACTTGTCCCTTGAAGAAGCAATTCACCAACCGCCGACACACATTTAGACAGTTCGGAAAGCAAAAACAGAGAGACTCATAAATGTAGAGGAACCTGTGACATAAGAGATTTCCACAATCAATAGATTTATCTTTCGTAAAGAACGTATATGTTACAAAAGCAAAATATACCACATCATGACGGGGATAAGTCAGTTTCCCTCTGCTCACTAAGTCGGTGAACTCACAAATAAAACGATTACCCGATTCATCAGTCAACAGATCCGATTCTGAATCATTCACAATACCTTCCTTGAAGCATATGTATCCGCATATATAATACAAGGAAGAGCGTTCATTGTCGGACAAAGAGTTTGATCTTTCGAAAAGAGAGTCAATCACACTCAATTCATCATCACTCATTTCTTTCGAGCAACACAAATTCTGAACATGAAAGAATTCGCTACGATCGATATCCAATTCCTCAAATAATTTCAATTTACGCAGTCTGGCGCTACACAAAAGTTGGTCTAGGCCGATATAGTAGTTCCCGCCGCTCATTTGTCTATAGCATGAAAACTCGCCTTCTAAAGGATCAGTTTGAAAAATACCTGGTAAGATGTATTTTACTGCTTCGTCTCTCAATAGCTCCTGAATCAATTTGGACAGCCCACGCAGAGTTTGGACAAAGGCGTCTCTAGTAACAGACGTGAAAGACTGTATTCTGTACGGCCCTGAATTTCCGGGCATTCTTGAAATGGCTTCAGCTGTTTCACGAAGAAATACAATTCTGTTATCATTCGGATCGGAGAAAGGTTTTCTATCAGAGTCGTTCAAGCGAATGTGTCCCTCTATGGTTTTGATGTTTAGCATCTTCCACAACCTAAGAAAATAATCTATGAATTTCGCAGTATCAATACATCCATCATTCACAAGTGCGGCTACTGTTTTCTCATTAAAGACTCGGAGCACGTGGCGAACATTTTGCTTCTCTATTGAAGACGGAAAACATGATTGATATGTGAGATTTGTTCGCTTAACAATATTGGATGCCTCAGATCTATACAATTTGATGCAGTCACTAAATTTAGCTACAACTGTGCCTTTGTTTGGCAACTCAAATTTGATCTCTTTTTTCTTTTCAGAAATCCAATTATTCCTCACATTTTTTAATAAGTGTACTGTGTCGTGTAGACAGTAAATGTATGAATCAGTGGACTGATGTTTAAACAAATAATTTTCGTTATCTGAAGAGCAGATAGATTTGTAGAAGCTTCTATTAACCGATGCGCTGTCACAAATAAATGCTTTGATTTTACCATCACATTCATTCACTATTTCAACAAGCTTCAAAATCTCACATTCAAGGAACTCTGCAGTCAATGAAAAAACCGGAATTAGACGAACCATAAAAGCTCGATGACTCAAAAGTGGTTTCAACATTAAACTTAAAACAGTTCTAGCTGTTTTATTTGGATCATCTTCAGCTCTGCCTAAAAGATGGCAACCGCGGTATCTTGCAGAGGGTGTTATGTACACTTCATCGAACAACAACAAACATGTTCTCTGAATGCCAACAAGCTTGTGAAAAACGGCATTTATAGTGTCTTTGGCATCAGCAACACTGCCAGTACTTTTCAAACTTCCTATATGCTTTTTGACAGTATCAGGATGAGGGAGTAGTAGGTGCTTTCTACAAATGTTATATGATTTTGTTCCGGCTAACAACAGTTCTGTACTCACTTTCAAAATGGAAGCTGGATACTCGTATGGACGAGATGACATGTGTTTTACTTGAAATAATAAGAATTCAAGACGTCGCCTCACATCCATGTCGATGTCAGCGAACTGCATAGAACGCTCAATGTTTTCTGCAGCACAATTGAGTTCGATTTCAAATGAAGGTAGCGTTGATTTTGTAACAGATATCACAGCTTCTAACTGAGACCACTTCGTCAACTTCCGTCCAAATCCGACCACAGACTTGATGTCAACACGTGTATTTTGTTTTACAGATGTTATAACAAAGTCACTTGTGACAGAAACACAATAATCAACGATGTTTTCACATATGAAGTGAATCATTTTGACCACGTCTGTAGATGAACGTTTAACAACCCATAAATCATGGTCTTCGATGAAAGTTTTTGAGGAGAGTTGAGCGATGAATGATGTCCAATCAACGATGTTGTCAAGAGATTCGAATGTTTCCAACTCATCAGGAATAGAGGAACGAACTGAAGAAGAGACTCGCCGATTCTCTACATCTCTGAGCGAAGAAGAAGCTGTTTGAATGAAATTCGAAGGCAGGCAATTAGGAAATATTGATGGTGGATTGATCGGTCGATTATAGCGCTTGATTTTAACCATTTCTGTGTCCTCCGGCCAGTGAGAAGCACAAATGCCGATGTATTGTGTCACCTTTTTGATCGTATTCGGTAACGCTCGCACCCAGCGATTTCGCTCCTCCTCTTCGTTTGGGAATCCATAAACAGTTACTTTTGAATCGCTGGAATCGTAATTGCCCTTACAGTGTATCACACAGCACTTCCGAGGCATTTCGACAAGACCTCAAGTAGCGCACTCGATGAAAGTCTTAATGCGATGATTCGAGTCTGTGTATTATGTGCATTATCCGCCTGACGGTGCAGTGCAGAGTCATAACGATAACAACAGCAGAGAGCTGGGAAGACAGTGTTAGCTGATCGGCCGCAGTCAACTGTCAGCCTATAAAACTCGACACAATGATTTCGCTTTCCGCGTCCTGGCAGCTTATTGATATCTAGTTGTCCTTGCATCACGTCAAAGTCATTGGAAATTATAAGAATTTATCGCACAGTGTTAGCACCTGGTATGCACAGAAACTAGCTGTAACTTACGGAAGTGATGTAGAACAGAGTATTAGTCCATCCGGTATCCGAATCTTCAATAACGAGGAATTGACCGGGGAATATTTGATTTTAGCTAGTAGATTGACTGGAATGGAGGTTGAAGACATTTTACTTGAACAGATTCTTACGGCTTCAAGTTTGACAGTCGGTAGCTACGTTTTCCGATTGGGCAGTTTTGTAATTTTGTCGCTGGAGGAAGGATCGTTTGAGCCTCAATTTGGTGTTGTGCGAGCAATATTGACATTAAACGATGATTGGTATGTATATTTCGACACAGTAGTCATTGAGTATCTTGAGTCATGCATGTGCTATGAAATTCATGGTTTTGAAAGAACTGAAGCTATGCCCGCGAACTCGATGCCGTTTTTCCATCCTCCAATTTCTGAAGACATCATCAGAGGGCGCCGTTTCTTAACTTTGGAGCATTACATTGGATTCTAAGAAAATGTGCCGTTAGATGTGTCAATGTAGCCCGTGTATAGGCCTACATAAGATCATATTCATAATGTTATTGACAGTATGAATGAATTTTCGCGTTTCTATTATTCTGTCTCATGTTTTATCAATATAGCTACTGGAATAGATGAAACTATAACAGCAAATTTGTTTTTAATTAAATAATCATGTATATACGTCCACAATATAGGGGATGTGACTCTGACGTTTTGGACTGGCTTAGTGTTAGAAATTGTTGGGCATCTTTGAAAAAAAGGCAATAGGCAAGTGGAACAAAAAAATGCGGGGTGCTTTGGGCAAAAAAGCCACCGAATTTAAAAGGACTTCCTATCATATTATATAGGGCCTATATATATAAGTCATCACAGAAAAAAAACTGCGTTCTTATACCTGCAATGAATACGCCGAAAACGCAGTTTTTTCTGTGATGACCGATAACCGATATATGTACGAGGTATATGTGTATATATTATATATGTATGTTATTGAGAGTAGTTAGGCAGCAAGTTATTATGTTTACATATGCTGTTGAATTTTTCGTCGTTTTGTTTCGTGTGTAATATATAAAATGGTTATCTGTAATAGCGTTTAAGTCACTAGATCAAAACACAATATAGGAAAACTGAGAAAATATTACAAAAATGTTTCAAATTACCAAACGACGAACAATTCAACAACATATGTATACAGGGGTGGGCATAAGTTACCCGTCTTTCCATACTTCTATCTTAAAATGAAAATATAATCTTTTTAATGAATCACATGTATTGTAGCTAACAAACTAGTTCCAAACAGGTAAGTCAAAATGGGGATTTATCATAAATGATCAAACTGTAAACCTCTGACTTCAACACATTTTTTACATCGATGGCGCATATTTCTACTAAGTTTTCTATGAATGCCGGTATTCTTATTTACAAGATGACAATAATCCGCATTTCTTCTCTTCATGTTATTTGGGCCACGCTTCCACGCCCAGTGAACCAACGCCCAGAGAAAATCTGATCAAGAAAATCACGCACACGTTTTGCAACATGGAGGCGGGCTCGCGCTTAGCTAATGGAACCACAACGCCCACTGCTGTCAATGTTATGACAGCTCTTGCAAGACAAACAAAAGTTGTGATCCCCAGGCCAGGCGGTCCTCAAGGAAAATAGAAACACAACGCCAAGGAAAATAGACCCCCATACGGACACCCAAGTGGTGTGCAATCTAGGTTGCAAAAAGTGCCGTAATTTGCCGGATCGGACATTCTCTGTGCATGGTTCGGAGGCGTGAAGCTGGAGTACCACCACGCACCATGAACCTTGCGCCGAGAATTTTCTTTGAGCGGTAATGGGTATACCGAGGCACGTGCTACAATGAACGACTGCCTGATGTGGAATAATTGTTGAAAGAGAATACGGATTATTGTTCATCTGAAATGACAATATCGCATTTCATCGTAACGGTAGTAGAAAACGCGTCATCGATCAAAAACATGTGGGGAAGGTGAAGGTTTACGGTTTGGAATCATTATATAAAATACCCTTTTTATATTGTACTTTCTTTCTTTGAATTGGTTGTTCCGCTAGTTATAAGTATAAGTTCACTGATGTATCTGAAAAGATATGTTTTCATTAACAATAGGTACCTAAGTGGGAAAAGACGGGTAATTTAGGACCACACCCGATATAACCCTTTGGGCCTGAAGGGGAAACAGTGTTGTTCGCGAAGCACCCGCAACGTACTTTGAAACCAAAGTAACCGCTTATTTATCAAATTTTCAGTTGTTTAGATTACACGCCATTAAGCAGTTGAGTATGCAAGATTTCAACGTGATATTGACGATGCAAGTACTTAGAACTCAGGTGGTTCTTTTTTAACCCCTAGCTAGTTTTACCCAATCTGTGGAAATCGTGTAAAATGTTCTTCATGATTGTATGCCTATTAAGTTTTAAATCTTAAGCCTAAATATGCCCGACAACAAAAATATTAGCATTAAAGGTAAAACTGCAACAGCAACTAATGATAGGTTTTTAATTAATCATATACAAGAAATTTTACCCACAGTTCGTTTCATATACATAAATTTATGATGTAAAAGAATGACTAGGCAATTGGGTTGGGGACAACTGGGCCCAAAAAAAAGTACAAAATGACTCTCCTTTTTTGACATAAATGTAGTTGTGCACAGACTCTTGCTGCTGTACACATAAATGCCCATTTTCGATACTACTTATTGGTTTCCTTGGTTTGAAAAATTAATATAGAAAAAAATAAAAAAAATTTTTTTTTTTCATAAAATAATTTTTTAGCAAATAAGTAGGTCGAAAATCTGCTAAAATAAAGGTTTACTTAACTTGATAACTACAATTGTATTATCCTTTATTATGGCATGTTATATATGTAGAAAAAGGTATTTTTATTCCTTTGACAGCACTTGGGCCTCTTTGTTATAAAAGTACCACAAAAAGATATGCGATTTTTGGCATAAAATTAATGAGTTTATTATGTTATAGAAACAATAGACATTGTAAGTATCGAAAATGGGCATTTATGTGTACAGCAGAGTCTGTGCAACACATTTATTGTCAAAAAATATGTGAGAGTCATTTGTACTTTTTTTTGGGCCCTTCGTTTTACCGGGCTCCCGTTTGTTGTCCCTGAAGCCTTTCATATACCTACCGGTATGATTTAACGAAATATTATATATAACGAAAAATATATGTAAGGTAGGCCTTATTGCGAAAAACACTAGTTCAAAACAAAAGATTGAAGTTCTTGCACTCAATAAATTTACTTGGGACCAAATTGTAGCAGATTTCCTACAAAATTTACATGCGTGCTGTGTTTCCAGTTGAGGTAATATACTAATTATCAAAATATCACGGGTTTTTCGTGATTTGGGGGTCAAAAAGTCGTCGAAAAAAATCATCTGAAAAATCGAAAACATTCAAATTGGCTGAACGCAACCAGTATAGTGGTCAATTAGAGTGCATTTGAAAATACCAGTACAAAATTTATTGTCCATTCTCGCTAAAGTGGCTTCAGGAGACGAAACTTACATTGTATTACATTGTTATCACCACCGTCAACAACTGAACACTGGGTACGAATTAACTCGGACTCAGTCGTTAAAGGGTTGAAAAGCATTTTTGAGTTGCGTACGAGATACGTTTTCACTGATTTTCGGCAATTTCGAAATCGTTATTGGAGGTAATCCCCTTAATCGTCTAAGGAGCCCCCTCTAGATGAACTGTTGCATGACCTAATGAAACTTGACATAGAAATTTTTACTTTTACGTGTATGCATAGTAAGTCCTTTAATTGCAGATGGCGGAGTGTGGTAACGGTCCTTCAAGGGATGTCAAGTTTTGCAAAGTTAAATACGATGATAAGATGCGTTTTATCAGGGTTTCCAATTACCCTGACTTCGTATCGTCCTGCATAACAAAGTTTGAAATTTCAGTTGACCAGGGCATGGTCGGAATTTTTCTGGAAGACGGCACGGAAATCGATAGCGACTCTTTCGAAATCTATGGAGCTGTACTGATATTCTTATTTTGAGTATAAAAGTACTGCCACAGATTCAAAAAAGCCGTGGCCCGCTGTGTTATTCTATACCTCAAAAAGTCATCGATATGTTCCCCGATTTATTGAACTCAAATGACGACAGTTTGAAATGTAATCGATTCAAGCGTAGTACATTTTTAAGAGCTTTGTGTAGTGACCTTCTCCAATATTCTGACGATAAACTGTATATTGAACACGCATCTACAAGATACCAACCAAGTTGCTGAAGGCATCTGCAGAGTCGCACCACATCTTAAGGATCATGATGGAACCAGCAACTTTTGGCGAATACGATTAGTAAAGTTCTTCAAAAATTATAGACAAAAAGTTCGCCATGACCAATCGGGAGAAAGGAACGCGGCAGACATGTTGCCCGATAAACTGCTTCAGTATACACTAAAGTTCGGCAAGAAAAGGAAAACATACGATATGCCTAATCATGAGGTCGACAGTGAAAGTGAAAGTGATACTATAAAACTCGATTCTTCTTCTTGTGATGGTGAGTCTGTAACACGGCGGAGTGAAATCATTTTATCTCATGAGTCGGCAGACACTCCGTACGCGAAATTTCGCCAGAGGAAGCACCAAGCATGGGCCAATACCTTATCAGTGGAAGCCGAAATCAGAGATTTTCCTCAAGCAAAGGAGCCACCGATGATCTACGTTGAAGCAAACATGATGCTCAAATTATACGCAGAAACAAAATCTGATTATTTTGATGGATTCAGTTATGATGTACAGGAAATTGAAGAAAGAATGTTAAATATTCTTCTAGATTTACATGAGTTTTTTCAGTCGACACTTAAGCGGTGGGCTAACGCTAAACCAATCCTTCAACATACCAAAGATTTGCCGACTTCTGCATTCAGGCTTCTGTGCGTCAGATTCAAAGTACCCAGCTGCCCTAGTAAGACTGGCAGCACATCGTTTGATTTTCGAGATGGCCTTCGCAGTTTTAAACATTGAAAATGTTGTCTTCAATGCGAAAACGACAGAAGAGTGTATTTCAATGGCGATAAGTGCCCACATCGCCTACAACCTGGTTCATCCGCCGAAATATGAAACAGTGTTTGATGCATTGGAATTTCTGTTGGGAATTCGACGTAGAACAACTTTCCCTAGTGTACGTGCTTTTATCAATGAACTACCGAAATCATTCTCGAGCTACCTGAATCCGACAAGAAAGGACTCACAAGATGCTTAATTTCTCTTCACGCATCTATTGTGATAAACTTATGGCGTTCCTACTGACCTGTACCAATCTGGTTAATGTAGGCCAATTTTTCGATTTGATTCCAATTTTTTGTTTCTTTATAGCATATGCCTTAAAAGTAATATTAACCTATTTCTGCTTCTTATGTCCCTTTATTTTGTCATGAAAGTACCTAACCCTCAACATGAGACTTACAGCTTATAAAAAGTTTTTATTCCTGTATAGTGTTTATTTTTCATGAAGTTAACTTTCGATCTTATCATGCGCCTTTATGACCTCAATTTTTCGATTTGATTCCAATTTTTTTGTTTCTTTATAGCATATGCCTTAAAAGTAATATTAACCTGTTATTTTACCGCATTTTAAATCCCATTATGTCATACAAGTAATTTTCAATCTGATAATATATTTTATATTCCTGTACTGTGTGAGGAATGCAGGATAATTCATTCAGTCATTCCTATAGGGTAATTTTCGATCTTATATTTCACTTGTTCATTTCCATACCAGTGTCATGAAAGTAATTTTCAACCTGATTCTGCATTTTCCCCCGACGATTTGTCTCAAAATTATTTTTAAATCTGATTTCGCATTTTCATATCTGTACGGTGTGTCATGGTTAATTTCGACTTTATTCTACACTTAAATATACTTCTGTTCAATATGCCATTTAGATTTTCTCTTCAAATTAGCAGCCAATTCACTGAAACACAGAAGTAATTCTATACAGACAGCTGTGTATGCTGCACGGGATAAAAAACGCCTCGGCCAAAGCCAGTTTTGAAAAATATGCCTAAATAGTTAATTTGAAACCGACCATCGATCACCTTCGAAAAAGAATAGTTACTTGATGGATGATTTCTGAAAAAATAGTATGAAATAAGATGGCGTTATAACTTTTTTAAAGCTATCACAGACTATGGATAAAGGTAAAACATTGTGTATCGGGTATAGGACTCAGAGAAATGTGTTCATCAGCATCTGTTTACAGTAGGCCTACATCAACAACTTATGTCGATATGTTAACTAACAAATTACATAATTGCGCTTTCACTTTTCAGGCCCTAGTCCGTATGCAACTCTGAAAGCTGCATCTAATGCAGGAAAATAGAATTACATGTATTGATCACGATGCGTTAGATAGACGATAGTATGATAACTTAGGGAAATTTTGGCTTAGTCTCATCGTAGGCGTTGTAGAATTGTTCTACGTATACATGCAATGCAAATGATACACGAATTTAAGTTGTAATTCAAATGATAGAAATTTGTAGTAAGGGGATGGTTGGCCTTTTTTCACCATAAACACGAACAGGCGATGTAAAACAGCGCTCAAAGTACATCGCATCACCTGCAGAAAGAAGAATGAAGATAATTCTATCATGAAACGAAAAACGATTGAAGTTATGGAGGCAAGAAAAAAGGAAAAGTTTGTCGAATTGAACTTCTTAAAGACTCTGAAAAGGAGAAGACAGCTAGAATAGGACATGTAAACATAGAATAATCGACATTGACTCATAGAATAATCTGTGCTGCAACTTACACTGCTTTACAGAATTTCAAGTCGTGAATTTTTGGTACATATTTAATAATGCGATATAGGCCTGCATAAAATTAACATAACTTGGTGGGCTTGCTACCATAATAGAAAGCTTTTATGTAATAAACAAAAGTGATTCGTTATATTGTTGGTTTTAAGAAAAAGTATCTTTGAAGGTTATGGTTTTTGGCTGTATCTTTTACATGTATTCGGTATAAATATGTACAATAGGCACAAACGTTTCGCACTCGACCCAACAGTAGCCCCAATGATAGTAAAGCAGGTTGTGCTTGAATTGGTTAATGGACGTAGGGAGTATTACTGCCATGACGTGTGAAAGTTACATATACGCTTTCTTGCCCTGTAGGATTTTGTTTCTTTATAATAACTAAATTAGATAAAGCATCAGTGACTCATAGAAACTTCTATGTGCATATAGTGTTGATACTAAAATTGATATGCTTTGTTTGAATTGATCTGATATTGATGCTGATTTGAGTGACTAATTTTCCTATTAAACCTGACATCTCATTGTTTAGGATACCTGATCTGATCTGTGTCTGTATATGACTTCGAGCATTAAGGTTAAGCTATCTATTTGTCAGTTACCTCGTTCTTTAACTTAATCAGATATTGGCAGAGCGCTGGTGTTCAAAGCTTTCTTTTAAACACCATCTTTGACATTATATATCAAACCTGCTGTGATACTTAAGGGCTTTCGAGCGTCCCATCCTCTTATTTCAATATTATTCAAAATGAATAAAGTTAATGATGGAAATTTTCTGTCGTCTTTAGGAACTGACAATGACTATCATTTGTATTCAAATACAACGGATATTTTCCTTATGTTGATCCTTTTAATTTATCTTTATGTTTTATAACTATCTATCAAACATAATGATATCTTTTCTTGACCAGATCTGTACTATTTGAGGGAATTAGCATGATGGATTTGCTTTATTTACATAACCCTCTTACATGGGATAATATGTGTTTCGGTTGACTTGTCGAGGTTGTCTATTCTAGACTTCTATGAGATCCAATCTTTCAATCGGATATTTATTTATTTACATACCTAAATCTAACCTATCTTTCTATCAAACATTTTGTTTATTTTTCATATTTGACATGATTCTTATTTTTGTGCGGATTTCGATGAATTTTCAAAAGTTTTATTCGTTGGGTGACTGTCACAAGCACGTCTTTCTCAGTGAAACTTCCGGATCGGAGAATATACCATATAAATATTCACACTGGTTCCTTTGACTGACCATTTATGTGTAGTCTATTCATATGGACATTATTGAATAAATAATTCAGACCTGACTTGAGTCATTTATTAAATAATGTCCTTTTGAATCAGTAAATGGCCACAAAGAGGCGCATGGCAGCGCTGAAACCCCCACCTTCGAGTGGATAATACCATCATCAGTGCTTTGCTGAGATGGGGGACCCAATGCCAAACTGATTCTCGAGATTTGATTGTTGTTTTCAATACTCATTTTTTTTTCAGTTTATATCCGAACTGTTTTGGTGATGAATCGGTGAACAGATTCCTTTGAGCGACACTGTTTCCTTTAACTGACCACATCAATAGATAACGAAATTCAGACCTGACTTGAATTATTTATTGTGTAATGTCCTTTTGAATCAGTAAATGGGCCACAAAGAGGCGCATGGCAGCGCTGAAACCCCCACCTTCGAGTGGATAATACCATCACCAGTGCTTTGCTGAGATGGGGGGACCCAATGCCAAACTGATTCTCATGATTTGATTGTTGTTTTCAATACTCATTTATTTTTCAGTTTATCTCTGAGAGTACGAACTGTTTCGGTGATGAATCGGTGAACTGATAATCAAATTCAACCAGGTAAGGGCACAAAAACGTATTCTAATATATCAGTCTGACTTATAATTTTATCAGTTCTCTCAGCTTATAATTAAGTTGAGCTTCCAGTAGTAAATTTAAATCGTTACAGACCAGTGCTTTTTTAGTAATGAAAATTTTGTAAATGCCATTTTGAATCATTTTACAGTAAAGTTAACGTCCTAATAAAGTATAGCGTCCTTCAAATTGATTATTTCAGGCCTGGTGTCTATGTGTGGAATCTCGTGTAATCAGAACGTTCTTGCAATTAAGTTCTTGTATCAATCGCATTTGAATAAACAGGAGAGCTCAAGATCAGCGAATTAGACTCTTCATCAGCTTATGTCAGTTGCCGCTAAAAGTGAGTCAGTGATTTGATGTCATCGTAAGTCGTCGCTGCCCCAGAATTTCACGGTTTTTGCGGCTAAGTGACATGCTGTTTGACTTTGAATGTTGCGTGGCAGTTGATAGTTAATCAACAAATTTCGCATCATTCGATTCATTACATTAATCAGGTAAAAGGTCTAGTTGCATTACTCATAAATGCCTTTCATTCTCCATTGAAGACCCTTTGAAAAGGTCTATTTGTACCAGGTATCTAGACCTTTAATGACTCCATGAAGACCCTGTAAAAGGGTCTAAGCGTATCTACCGGAATACCATACATAGACCTTTTCGGGACCTTAAGGTTCACGGACAAGATATACTTTCTGAACCCTGATTTTTATGCTTGGAGACCTTTTTCTGACCGACATAAGACCTTTTTGATTTACAGTGTATGGTCTTGAAACTCGTTTTTATTGATCTGTCTCAGGAAAGGTTCGAAATGAAATTTATTTCAATAACTTAGCGCTCTCAGCGCCAGAATCTGAAACCGATGTCTCTGTTAAAATTCTAGCCGGAAAATCAATCATGGCTTCTGCCAATTCGTAGAGATAGGCCTGCGCCTTCTAGCTATCAGCTGAGGCGACTGAGTTTCCGGCTGATATGAACATGTCAAAAAAACGCATGATCTCCTAGGCAGGAGGAGCGGAGGCTAACTGAAAATCTCCGGCTTTATCGCATTCAGTTGCATATAAGTTGTTTGAACAATGGTGTTGGGTTCTGCAAAGAACTCAAAAAGAACTCAAAGCAGCAATTTACAACATGAACTTGGTGTTTTTGAAATATAATAGATTAAACAAACAGCTATAAAACAGAAATGACAAGTAGCCATTTACTGGGTGAAAATATTTCTTCACTTGATGCGTCATTGATAATCAGCTTCAGAAAATCAGTCAACGTATTCGCTCCGTCCCTGGTGATTTGAATTTACAAACAATCTTATCTACAAAATATAACTTGCAAACTTATAAAATATAAACTTGTAATAGGAAAAAGATTCTGATACATTTTGTGAATTGTGGTTTATATCAAACGGCGTTATTGATTTTAAATCACTAACTTTATTCATTAAACTCATTCAAATCAGTTGTAATATCACATAATGAATCTCGTCTACACAAAAAGCATTCAATCATTATAGATCACATTCATTTATGAGGTCTGACTTTGCCATGTTAATCGTGAGACATAATTATGACATGGAATTCGACAAACAGCTTTCCAGAAAGATATACATGTAAGTGATGACTCGATTGTTACTGCAGATTATATCAAAATAATTAATATTTTAAAGCGCATATGTCTGGAGAAAAATACTGTACATCATGCATGCATATTCTAAGAAACAAAATGTAAAGCTCACCGGACTTCATCACAGGTAAAGCAATATGATAGCAATTTGTCACAAAAATGTGAGCAAGTCCCATATTCCAAATGTTCCAATTGATCATCAAATTGACTTCATTTTGACTTCAATTATTCCATTAGATCAGTTTTCATTGAGCCAGACATATCGGAATGAATCGGAGCTGTTCAAATTTGAATTCACAACATATGCTATGTTCCTGCATGTGTAGCTAAGTTTCCAAACCAATATAGATCATAGACTTCTATGCATGATCAAAGAAATCGAACAGCATCATATACAAAATTCAATAACACATGTTAACCATAGAAGTCGATGCATGCTTTTGAAACAAATTTTCTGTCCATTGGAAAACAGTTATCGTGCAGCTCAGATCATTGATAATGTCTCAGATAATGCGAATAAACATGAGTGAATGTGAATACAAAGCAACTTACTTTCAATTTTAAGACATGAAAATTCCATTGTAGCATTGCAGAGGATTTTTTCTAAATGGATTTTTATAGCCTAAATCTTCACAGCGACTTATTCCGAAATAAAGCGGACTCCAGCATTTGAACAAAATGCAAATATAATTTAAATTTCTGGTTTTTAATTAAACTCTTGGCCTACCAAATATTTTGCATGATTTTAAAAATACATATCAACGAAGCTTTGTTCGGATCAGTGATGAACTGAAGAAATTTGATAAATTTAATAACTTCCGAGAATTTCGCCAAAAATGAATAACATATAGTCATTTATTTGGATATGTATTCTGTGAATTTAGAGAATCAACAAATCAATAGTCAAAATCGTTGTGATAGTGCAATTTTTTTGCATTATTTTCATGTGGTAGCAATCGTTAATATGGATGTCTTGCTGTTGCCACTTAGTGTATAGCTGCAGTAGAATATACTGACCTGAGATTCATGGACCCTGGCATTCGTATAAAATTGAAATTCTAAAATTAACCTTTGCAACAGGTCATAAGCAATAACACGTGTATTACACGTGTAAAAGTAGTGTATTTTCAATTACACCAAAAATACACGTGTATTACACGTGTACGAGTTGACTGGGATGCAATTATCCAGTGGATAGTGCAAAAAGAGAACTTCTATTCAATGCTTTTCCAGTATGTATGCCAGTAGGCTCGCTGCATCAAGAATCGTCTTTACAATTTAAACCATAAAACTTGTTCTTAAACAATTGCAACTCAAACAATTACAGGTATTGAATGAATTGCTGTGGATCAAGAAAAGCAACATGTAAAACTTTTCAAAACAATTCAAATCTCAGCACATCATGATATGAGACGGCTCCATAGAACACAGGCGTAGACATTTCTGATCATCAGCACATGCTATTTGGCCAGAAGAAAAATCGATGACAAATTAGATTACATTTTGACGATAAAAAATTGAAAATTTGGCTATTTTCATTTAAAATCGCTCCTGCTCAGAACAAAAATTCTAATGTAGATGCTCTAAGTGAGCCATGTCAATGAATATTATACTTGAAAGAGATCAAGGAACTTCTATAAAATATGTTCAATAAAAAGCTGATACAAAGCTCCGCGCGTCCTCACACTTTGGATCATGGCAAAATTTGAAATATTTGGAAAAATACAATTTAGTTTTCAAGAACATGAGCACAAGAGTGTACCGGTAGGCTACATGTAAAATCATGTAGATTTTGTAATTTGTAATTTTGCAACAGCTTGCAATAATGTGTCTTGTCACACAAATTCTGAAAACCATTCGTAAATACCAATCTGCAACATCACGTCAGCGTCATTGTAAAAAGCAGAGCGTTAGATAGTGAGTTGATAGTGACAAGCAAATTTCAATGGGTGAGTGATGCTGTTAGAGATTTGTTAGACTAGCAGTGTTTCTGTGCGCTCGCCTTAAGGTTGTTCAACAAGACGAGATCATTTTTTTCGCTACCTACATCAAATGATTTTTGTTTGTTGATAATTTTACTTTCAATTCACACTAAAAGTAATCGTATAGCTATCTTTATAATTTCCTAATACACGTGTGACCGGAAAGTGCTTTGGAGGGATTCATTTCATAATGATAGCATACATCAAATGCGTAACAAGCATGGTCCGCGTGAGACCGAAATCACATGGCATTGCAACGTGACTAAAAACTTGCATAATCCCACTAGTCCAAAACGTGACAGTATGTTGACTATCCACTCGACTCCATGCATGTACTATATAAAGTCCAAGTTATAATGATCAAGTTGTCACTGATTCTCTTGTGCTTAACTGTTGACCACCTTTTACAATATACGTAATCTTTCATATAAAATATTTTCTCTGTCAAACATCACCATGGAAAGCAAGATTGAATATAATTTGAGTTAAAATCACTCCATTGCTGGATGTGTATTTAAGAGCTAGTTTAAAAAAAAAAAGCTCATTTCAAAAGTCCAGGGTGCTGCCAGTTTACACACGTAAAAGCAAATTTATGTACACGGTAATAAAACCATGGCTTCTGGACGGCAAACTGCAGACCACAACACGCTTCAACTGCAAGTTTATTAAAGAATATTTTTGGGTAATTCATGAAGAGGGCACACATGCAACACTTGCAACACCTGGTTTAGGGCAACATTTGCATCTGCAACACGTGCAACACCCTTGCCGGCGTCCCTGGTTAGGCCTATGACATTCCAGCACATTCTCTCTTAATGAATGGATGACACAAAATGAAATGCGTTGCATGTAAGAGGTGCAGTGGCCTAGACAATAGATATTCTTTGTCCTGCTTCACGGAAACAAGTAGAACAGAGGTGATCGCGGCGTTCTTAAAGGCATGTGAAGCAATTCATTATGCGGTGCAGCCTGAGAGCAGCTACACATACTGCTGCACACCTACTTGAAAACTGAGAATTTACAAAATTTGAAAGTTGACCAAGCTCGCCATGTGTAATGCAAAGTCATCTCCCCTATTGTCAGCGTCAGTATTCCGACTGTGACAGTTTCAGGACGCTAGGACGTTCATCACAGATAACCACAGCCGCACAGATCATTGTTTATTGAACATGCGTGCGACTCTCTTATCAACTTCCTTTGAAGATCCTCAAAAAAAAAAACATGCGCAAATACATCTTCATATTGTTTCACACAGCGCAGACATGTCAATAAATGATCCTCTGTCTATCAGACCCACTTAGCGGACATGTCGACAATGTCGCAATCATCAATCCAGTCCTAAATTTGCTTTGATAACATCAATGAGTGAATTAGACACCACTTTAACACTAATGGTCAACAAAAATAAAACCTGGAATGTTCATGGTATCAATTTTGATTCCCTCGAAATTCCCTTGATTAAATGTAGTTAATTAGAAAGAACTGATACATGCATTTCTGACGTGTGTGAAGTTTGCCGTACCAATATCCGTACCACATCGAAAATCACGTGTGCCACTCTCGAAAACAGCATTTTAAATACACATAATTTTAGAGTGTGCCAGCTTGTGCCACCAGTAATTTTTCAAAAAAAAAAAAATAATAATGCAGCAGTTTGCGAGAAATCGTCCATCAAAACTTCTAGGTGGTACCGATGTGAAGTTAGACGTACCAATTTACAGAAAAATTCTTAAATCGCATCTTTATGAATTTTCAACCACATCGACGTCTAAAAAACACGTCTAAAGCATGTGCCACCCACTACTTTGCCAAAATTCACAATAGTTACTGAGAAAATTGACAAAATCACCTCAAAGTGGCACGGATGTGAAGTTAGCCGTACCACTTGTGAAAATCACGTGTGCCACTCGAATCAGCACACCGAATACACCTATTGGGAGTGTGCCAGCTTGTGCCACCCCTCAGACAGCCTCAACTCTGCGTAGAATCCGCACAAATGCGGATTTTCGTCCTCAGCCACGCCTACAGCCACGCCCACAGTCCATCCGTACCACTTGTGAAAATCGAGTGTGCCACTCGAATCAACCCACCCAACACACTTATTGGGAGTGTGCCGGCCTGTGCCACCCCTCAGACAGCCCCAACTCTGCGTAGAATCCGCTCAAATGCGGATTTTCGTCCTCAGCCACGCCCACAGCCCATCCGTACCACTTGTGAAAATCGCGTGTGCCACTCGAATCAACCCACCCAATACACTTATTGGGAGTGTGCCAGCTTGTGCCACCCCTCAGACAGCCCCAACTCTGCGTAGAATCCGCACAAATGCGGATTTTCCTCCGCAGCCACGCCCACAGCCCATCCGTACCACTTATGAAAATCGCGTGTGCCACTCGAATCAACCCACCCAATACACTTATTGGGAGTGTGCCAGCTTGTGCCACCCCTCAGACAGCCCCAACTCTGCGTAGAATCCGCACAAATGCGGATTTTTCCCCTGCAGCCACGCCCACAGCCCATCCGTACCACTTGTGAAAATCGCGTGTGCCACTCGAATCAACCCACCCAATACACTTATTGGGAGTGTGCCAGCTTGTGCCACCCCTCAGACAGCCCCAACTATGCGTAGAATCCGCACAAATGCGGCGTCGCCTCCACGAAGTCTGGTTATAATGATTCAGAAAACTTTGTTCGATATCTGAATCATTTTGAAAAAAAGGGAGATAGACACAGGACGAAAATTCCAGGCAAGAATTGTGTTTTACTTCTGGACGGACATGCATCACTTCACATGTTTCCATCGAAGCTATTGATTTCTGTATTAATCATGACATTGAGTTAGTTAGCATACCACCTCATTCAAGCCATAGATTACAACCGCTTTGAGACACGCATTTTAATGCAGTCCTCAAACCGGCGCGTGGTGCAAGGCCCTTGAAAATTTTCTAAACGAGAGCGGAGTCTCCGTGATTACGACCGAAAATTTCGCTTCGCTTTTTTGTGCTGTTTTCAAAGAAATTGAGAAGAAAAGAGGTCTTGTTGTTGACGCATTTGCACATTGCGGAATATATCCATTGCAAAATACAATCAGTGATCATGAGCTCTCCGTTTCAAAGTCATTCCTTTCAGAAGTTGAAAGTAAGATGGAAATTGATTCAGTCAAGCCTTGTGATGTTCAAGATAATAAATCTGAAGGTATCTTAATCAGATCTATAATTTGCAGCCCTAAGAAAACTTTGAATCCTCACACATACTAAAGTCCCCATAAGATTCACATCAAGTCTCCAGAAATTAGGGAGAAAAAACTTATAGATCGAATGCGATTTGGATCAAAAGAAGAAATCATCGTGCCGTTTGATAAACGATGGACAACAATCGCCATGCACATCCATAGATATCGAAGACAGTATTTTGCAGCCCTCAACGTCAAAAATCTCCAAACAAGGATTCTACAAAGCAAACGACAAGAAAACTTGATGACAAGGAACACCAATGTTGCTGCTGCGACGCAGCATGGGAAGAAACGACAGAAGATTGGATGAAATGCGAATCTTGCAACAAGTGGTGTTGTGAATCCTGTTTCGGCACTTTCGATTGCTATAAATGCGTTGTAAAGTTTATGTGAGCCTTCTAGATAGACTGGTTTTGTCTCACCTTTAATAGACTACTTTGTTTTTTTAGATTGTTATGTTGAATAAAGAATTACTCGTTGGTGTCCATATCACCCCGACTCCTTTTTTCCCTTGACATTTGTATCCCTTTCGCGATGCTATATATAAATATCATAATGGATTTTCATTCCCTTGAGACATAATGTTATAGAAAGGCAGTGCCCTAAGCTACAATTTAGCGTATTAAATGTATACATTCGTCCGCTTATTACTTAGAATTTAGACCCTAAGCAAAAAGTGTCCATATCATCCCATTTTACCCTATGCGCTCTGCATTTTCTAATGTAGAACGGAATTTCTATGAATCAAAATATATGTAATCCAATGGGCTACCGTGCTACATTTTTTTACCCTACAATGCACCCAAATTGCAAGTAAGCTTAGATGATATCTTGGGTATAGATAAATTGAGAATGGATAAAACTATATCTGTGTACAAAATCAGGTGAATTATGTGAAATAATTACCCAGTATATTTCATAAACTTGCAAAATTCTATAAATAAGATTCACAGTTGGTTATCAATCAACGATGAACAATGCATAAAAACATATACACCAGGAAGGAAATAGACAATGTTGTTTAACGATGCATGTTAATTGTCACATTGCATTGATGGAAATAGCATCCTCCTGGAATTTTTTTATTCAATGTATTCTGTATGTTTGTGGATGCATCAATTTTGATTTCTTCGTTAAGAATTAATTTGTCATTTTCATCATTCATCAGTTCATCTGTTTCTTTGCAATTTATCTGGTTTTGTTCTTTGTGATTATTCATGGCTTTGGCTAAGTCCATTGACATCTCAATTTTTTTCTTCTGCTGAACTCGTTTGTTACCTAACCCCAGAATTGCTAACATGTCCACTTACGCTTTTTGTATCATTTTCAGCATGTTTAGTACGTAATATAGAGCAACATGAAACTCTGAGACAATGATTCGTATAAGTTTTACTTAAATTGCAAAATTTACTTATGTTTGACATGTAATCTTTGATAGTATTTACACCAATCTTTTCTAATTTCGAACCAAGTTTCGTCGTCAATGCAAAATGAATCGCTTGGACGTTGCCAAAAATACCTGTTTAGAGGATTTAATTTCTTTATGTAATGCAAAACTATAGAATACGGGCAATTTAATAAATTGGTTTCAACGATCAATCCGCCATTAGATTTCTATGGGTCATTTTGACGATGGTTTTTGGTAAGCTCATCTTTTTTTCAAATGTATGTACCTCTTTCCATTTTCTGTCAATTTGAACCCAAAATCATCTTTTTTCATTCCATCCAGATTTTCATTCCCTCTTCTTGCAAAAAACAAACCAATAACGACAAATACAAGCCACTGAAGTTGTTGTGGTACATTTATATCAAGCCTGCTTGAAATCAATGAAAAGTCTTTTTCATTTATTTGGTCATAGTGCTCTGTGTCCCCACGTCCATCTGCCTTTTACTTTTTTCAAAAGACATTGAAAAATTTCGATGGACAATGGAAAGTTGTTTTCATCTTTTATAATATCAACTTTCCTGCCCATCACATCCTCCAATTTTCTTCTCAATGATTGCCGTAGTGATAGATACGTATTTCTTTTGTATAATTCTTCCCCTTTGCGTAGTGAAATGTAAAAATCTCTTAACATTTCGTCAAGATCTTTAAAGGATAATTCTTTTACATCTACGTTCACATCTTTGTAACGCATAAAGGCTAAAAATGAGTTGTAGGCAGAATTTTGCTGGTTAACAGTTCTCTTCGCACATTTGATCTTGAGTAGGTCATTTGCATCTGTATTTACGAATTGTCTTTTAGCCATTATTTCAAATGCTTGTTAATGTACAGGCTACACCTCATGCAAATGCCAGTTAAATATCGGTTCACTCGAAATTCAAATGAAGGAAATGCATGACATCAATATTGGATAGGCTATCTACTTGTATATGGATGCCATGGAAAGCTAACCACGTTTGTGTTCTTAGCAGATTGTCTATATCGTCACTGGTCCATAGAGTTCATTGACATTTCTTGATCCTTTGATAATAGTGATATATTCAATGAAAATCTTCGCATCAGACAACGACATCAGAATACGAGAAATCAGGAGAAAACAGAACCATCTCAAATATTGTGCAAGCAATAATGATAAATATAAAAGTAGCAAGATGAACAAGACAAGTTGTGATTAACATTACAGACACTTTCATGTAATGATTAATTTAAGGCAACAGGTATCTGTTCTCTTTCATCTGATGCCACTCCAAGGACAGATTCTTCATCAAGTTGAATTCCTTTTCATCCTTGAACGTCAGCAGAGAAGATCCTCTGCGGCGACATTCCGCAGAGGTCAGAAAGCAATGCTATCGAAGTCTTGAGAGGACATAGAGATCATAAATCAATGCTATCGAAGTCTAGAGAGGACATAGAGGTCGGAAATCATTGCTATCGAAGTCTAGAGAGTACATAGAGAGGTCGGAAATCATTGCTATCGAAGTCTAGAGAAGACATAGAGGTCAGAAATCAATGCTATCGAGGTGTAGAGAAGACATAGAGATCGGAAATCAATGCTATCGAAGTCTGTAGAGGACATAGAGGTCGGAAATCAATGCTATCGAGGTGTAGAGAAGACATAGAGGTCGGAAATCAATGCTATAGAAGTCTATAGAGGACATAGAAGTCGGAAATCAATGCCATCGAAGTCTAGAGAACACATAGAGGTCAGAAATCAATGCTATCGAGGTGTAGAGAAGACATAGAGATTGGAAATCAATGCTATCGAAGTCTGTAGAGGACATAGAGGTCGGAAATCAATGCTATCGAGGTGTAGAGAAGACATAGAGGTCGGAAATCAATGTATCTGCCTATACGGACACAGAAGTACCCCAAAATGTGTCACAATCGTTGTCAGCTGTTGGGAATCATCGTTCAAGCGGAATTTGCAAGTGCGCTCTGTCAAGGTCTACCTTTGAGAATATTTTGAAGTTGCTTTGTCTTTGGTATATCTCGTTGATAGCTGCCTGGATCGACAAGCTTGTTGGCGGTCAGCTGATAGTCATCATACAATCTCACTTCTCCATCGGCTTTCATGACTGGAACGATTGGAGCAGTAAGTATGGGATAGGCAAGCAAGCAACGACAGGAGACGTTTGATTTCGTCATCAACCTTGATTTTGGTATTGTGCATCATGGATGGTGTCTCTTGAATGTAATTACAAGGGAAACGTTGCAGTAGATGGGACATTTACGTTGTCAATCGTCATAAATTGCAGCCCAATGATAACGTCCAGGCCCAAAATATTCTTGCCATGTTAAGCAAGGTTCTTACCGGTATATACACTTGCAGTCACGTGCATAGGCCACCTGTCTTCCTTTGAAATACTGTTTGCACTGATATTAAATATACATTCGATTTCTCTTTGTAAAATTGAGAGTAACAACTTTAGGAAACACTCTAGTTGTATAAACTCAAGAAATCGTTCCAACTCGACATCATAAGACTAAACTTGTGATTTTATAATTTAATGCATATTTTCGCATGTTATTTTACCAATTGTCTTTTCTCATTATTGTTTCATTATTTGGCAATTATATTTCCTCACAATTAGGCCTGATATATGATAGCTGACGATCGAGTTATGTGAGTTTTGTATTCATGCTGTATTAAATCTGAAGTTCAAGATGAATCGTGTAATTAGTTTCTTACACTTTTTGCATATCTTGCTAGTCACAATACAGTCATTTTAACTTTGTACGAGAGCCTATTTTTCTATTAAATCGATTGGTTAGGAGGTGACGAAACGGAAATCGTCGTTAATAAGATGTAGATACTTTTCTTCTCTCATAGAATTTCGGTAGTTCATAACTGAATACGCGTTTAAGTCTATGAAATATAAGAATTGTCGCCTAGTTAGGTCCAGCAGAACAGATGAAAAACAAAACACACATCAAAATGATATAGTTACTTATAAAATGGAAGAAAAAGCGTTTGATTTTGTGTGATTTTTGTGTCCCGATTTTAGCTGACAGGAGTTGCAGGGTCCCCCGCCGGTTACTGAAAGAGGAGATTTTTGTGCCACTGTCCGGCAAACTCAATAACGGATGTGCGTGTACTGTATAATAACTTGTTTGAGAACACAAGCTGGTGATGTATGGTGCGTTGTGGGTGATTCGCGTACATGTACGACCATCATGATAGGGAGGAGGGCCGATTGATGTTATTCTGGTGTCGTCATGATGGACACTATTATCTACAGTGTTGTGCAGCAAAATTGCCCACTCCTGTTAATTTTGCAAAAAATACAGTCCTCTTGAAGCGGCTACACACGCTTTTTAGTTTTGTTTCTTCTTGCATTTTTCTGACCGTTCTCACGAGACTAAAATACTTGTTCAATATTCATTTGCATTAATGTGTAATGAAGATAATCCTACATTTTTTTAAATTTGATTGGGAGGTCAATTACATTGAATTACCATCAATCATGTACAGGTTGTAAATGAAATATTCTGTTGTCCTTTTCTCTCCACAAATAATTCTAAATAATGAAAATTCTCGTCTTATGTTAATGTCCTGACTAGACGATGACCTCCTACATGAACTGATGTGTTATCATCACTGTCTGTCGGCTGATGCTTTGACCGGCCAAGTGTGTGGTCAGCGGAAATGATGACAGGAAGTTCACTTTTCAGGTTTTTCAGGTTTTGAGCGGCACACGACAAGTTCTCAAACTGGATGACAACTACTGGGTGGAGCCAATCAAGAATCAACTACAAGTCGGCGTTCAGCACGTGCTAGAATATGTGAGGACGGATACTTACCGACAGTGAGTCCCGAGATAATGATCTTCATAGGAAGTTCGGTGATGCTGTTCCGATTAACTTCAACGAAACTCGAATTCAAGTCACCATTAGTTGGCTCCCATTACATAGTGTTTTTGAATAGATGAACCGACATGTTAGATAGTCTCCGTAGTACAGTGGCTAAGTGCCTGGCCTAGCGATCTTGTGGTCCAGAGGTCGAGCCCCGAAAGTGTCATTGGAAGTCGTACGGAAGGGCCTCTTGACTAAAAGATCACAACACTTCAGCAGGTGATAGTGTGACTGTGTCAGCATCGTCCAAGTCCCCAGTATGGGGAGTAGTGACATTAAACCGTCATTCATTCAAACCAACATTCAACTAAAGAGATCAGGCGATTGTTCTGATTTATATATCAAATTATTTATTTATAAACAAACACGGTTAGAGACTACGTTTAAATCTGTTAATTTCGAGAATTAATTTATCTGTTGTGCGTAATTCAGGTGTGGTATAATGTGAAAATAAGAAAGCAACAATGATATCGGCATCGACTCATGTGAAAGACATTTTAGAAATCTCAGTTAGCGTATATCTACATGTGTATTCATAGCATTGTGGCCCAGTCCAACATAGACTTAATTAACAATATTATAATCGAGACTGGAGTCGAAAGATGGAGTACTGCCATCTGCACATCTTTTGAATAGCAATTTGATCTATCGTTTATCTCATCTCATTCTCATCGTTAATTGCGACTTCTGATGCTTTGATGAACATCAATCCCCTCTACTGTTCTTAATATCAGCAGTCAGAATTGTGACGATTCATTGATTAGATTTGCTATGACAACTGGTATGTGATTTACTTGATTTTCAACAGTAAGGAATCATTTCACTCCCACATCCATCTTCCAATCTGAACATCAAAAATGAAGTGTCACTACTCCTCACTAGGAAATGGCCGGGCTTTGGTACTTTTAGTCCAGATCCCTTCCTGCTGACTTCCAATGACACTTTCAGGGCTCAACTTCGACCAAAAGATTGTCAGGGCAAGCACTTAACCACCTCCTCAGAGACTGCGGAAATACTTTTTAAATGACCAAGCACACGTGTCTGCATAATAATTATATCCATTTATTTCCAGCTTTTGTAGCTTACTTTGTCAAAGATTTTTCAGGGATTATTTCATCAGCGCATTTCTCATTGTGATTTCCAAAAATGAAGGGAAATGGATGTAATTTCCGTGATTGTTAACGGAAGTTTAGACCAAAACTATCAACTTAATTGTCTATGGCAGTGGTGGGCAACGCGTGGCCCGCCACCGATAGTCAAATCCAAAGTGGAACATTCCTTGAATAGGTGATGTCAAAATAGCCGACTCCGACTTTGACCTGGTGCTTCTTAGGTTGAGCTTGATCTTCTGTAGAATTTGCAAAAGCTAATGACTTAATGAGGTAATTTTGGCACAAAAATATTCATTCGAATGCTCAAACCATCTTCTCAGCATGAAGGTGAAGGACATAGCTATCAACTGCGTGAGTGCTAAGTCACATGGTGTTCGTTCGATACCTTTTTGAGCATGTTTCAACTCGTATTGAGCCACGTTGCAATTAGCCTAGAAATAGGCATGAATGAATCCAACATGTGATTTTTATAAGTCAAGTATTCCTTCCGAATTTTATTTGTATACTGCACCAATTTTGTACTAGAATGGCATCATCGCACGAGCATCTTTGGGGAGCCTATGCGCGGTTTCCGAAAGCCGGCTAGGTTTGGGTGACGTATGCCTATGTACACTTAGGTGTCACTCCACTTCACTTCACTTCTCGTTTTACGTCCTTCTTGTCCCATTGCTTGAGGTTGGACGGAGTTTGATGGCTCTCTTCCACTGGTCCCGATCTTGGGCAAGGTGCTCGCTGATGTTGAGGGCATCCAGGTGTTCTTGAACGCAGTTTCGCCATGATTTCTTTGGTCTTCCAACTGGGCGCTTTCCCTCCACCTTCATGGATTCCACTCTCCCGATGACCTTCTCTTCCGCTCTCCTGACATGATTAAACCATCGAAGCCTCCTCTGTTGAATTCGGTTCCTCAGGTGTGTCAGGCCGCACATTCCCATTACATCGTCATTAGTGACCCGGTCTCTCCATTTGATCTTCATCATGTAGCGCAGCATCCTCTGGTCACACACTTCAAGTCGGCTTCTTTGTTGCTGAGTCAACGGCCAGGTTTCCGCTCCGTATAATAGTACTGATCGCACACACATTTCGTACACTTTCGCTCTACACATTATTGGGATGTCTTTATTGCACAGCAGGCTGCTAAGATCCCTCCACTTCAACCATGCTGCCGAAATTCTGGACCCTACCGCCTTCTCTGCTCCTGCATCGCAGCTAAGCACATCACCCAAATGTACACTTAGGTGTATGTAGTTTAAATAGCCTTTATTTGTATTATTTCATTTTGCACGATATGTAGGCGAATAGATGCACTGTATAGTTCCACACTGTCATTATTCGATGATATCTGGTCATATTTTCCAATATGGTCACATAAAGGCCGATCATCAGTTGAATAAAAGCTTCCGCAATCAGTTTGGTCTTCTCACTTTCATTATTCATATAGATTTTATAATGTAAAATACAGTCTTTAAAATTACGCTCAAAAGTACGCAATAGAGGAAATTGAACATATTTCTGCCCTTTGAAATTGGTGGCCCCCGAGCCATCTCCCAGGCCACTGCTTGTGGTCCACTGTCCCAAGTTGGTTGCCAACCTATCATCTCTACTTTGTAATCTTTTCTGCTATTGTGGAGAAGTTTTATGAAATAAAGATGTCGGTCTAAGAACCTTAATTTCTGCAATGAAAGTTATGCAGCTACTTTCTCCAAATTTCAGCCTCTCCATTCAAAGATGTTGTTATAGCTATAGACAATGTTATATGATAATGCTGATTACCGTGAAAGTCACTTATTTAACCTTGGCGAAGTCTGAGCCACTGCAACTTTGGTGTGTCATTAATTGATTAATTAAAGGATTTTGTAGCAATGCTTTTATTCTCTCCCTTTGACTGAATTCATTATCTCATTGATCACTGAAAGACAATCACCTCCCAATATTAAGTTTGCACGGTGCTGTATTACTGCGAAAAGCAGCCACGAATCTCGACTATTTGACAACACCTTGTTACGTATTTGCCTATGCAAGCCTGCACCGCTCCGAATGTTACAATATAGGCTATACGTGCGTCTCTGCGGTATTGAACGCAGCGCTATCGAGTTCTACATCTTTCAATGATAAAGGTTGCAGAGTTCCAGAGGACATCTTTCTAATCTTTCAATGAGTATCATGTTGATATAGCTATAGTTGAATATGAATATCGTTACGCGGAGATTTCTGTGTAGGGTTTCCAAAATCCCGAGATTGAGCAGAATGGAGAATATCCTATTACAAAGCATAGATATACTAAATGATGATAGCATGGGATACCGGTAGGGATTGCAATCCCGTTTTTCCGTCTGTTAGTGCAAATCCCGAAAACCCAGGATTAATGTGTCAATTTCGTTATTAGGCCTTCTCAGCCACACTACCAACACTGCCATCTTATTTTTGGTAGCAATTTACAGATGTTTTACTGCTTCGCTAGTAGAAACCGAATGGACTTTCGAATACCTTTCGATAACTTTCTTTGAGTTGCTAATTCAATATTGTAGCCTATATATTACATTTGCGTCAGCATACTTGCATGTGTGATCATATTCCTACGCCCTTTATGTCTGATCATATGTACCTGCAGGGTGGAGATTCTACAATCCCGGAAAATCTCGTCACGGGATTCCGGGATTGAGTAGAATGACCAATATGCTATGACAAAGCACATGTGTATGTTAATAATATGGTATACCGCTATGTGGGAATAGCAGAGAGTCTTACAATAGCCTACCTCAATTGACAAGTCGACTTAAAGTTTACTCCGCTTGATCCACAAATTGACAACGACAACGTTGAGAGTTCCGGTAGCAGGGAACAGTTCGAATTCCTGATTTTTGCGCCTTTAGTTTGCAATTTCCTGATATTCGGGATTGGTAGAGTGAAGACCCGGTATTAGAGCCTGCCTACAACAATCCCGAGTTTGCTTGATCCCGGGATTCGGAATTACAAACTCTGACCCAGGGTCGAGATTGACAAATTATAAGCACCGTAAAACGGGGTGAGTTGAGACATTTTTCAATTTTTTTTGCGGGAAAAACTAAATTGAACAATGTTTCCGGATGATTTAGTTATTGAAATTTTGCAGAACTATTAAGTAGGATATAGCTACAAATCAGTGCTATTTCGACGCTTTATATTGAAATTAAACCCAATTAATCGAGAAAAGCCGAAACAGTGACGAAAAAATCTCGAACGGGGTGAGTTGAGACACTTTAAAAAGAATCCATTAATATGTAGGCTTAATGTCAGTTGAGAAGTCCTATATGCTCGCTACTCTTGTAAATACGCATTTGTAATGATAAGACTATTTTTACGATATTAACTCTACTTTCCACTGTTAAGTAGGCCTACCGGTGAGTTTGTCTAATGCGTAATTCCCATCACTGAAAACAAAACAAGGCATATGTCAGTCGATATAATTTCTTGTAGTGAAAGTTAGGCATGCGTGATCTCTATTGTAAGTTAGACTATTCTTGAGTAAATTATAGAAAGTAGTTATCTCATGGAAGTTCATGAAAATCTCTTAGGATATAAAAGCATAGAAATAGAAAAGGTCGGTTAGTTCCATTCTTTACAGTCAATATCAACGAACTGCAACACACCACGGCGAAGGATGATGGGACTTTGAAGTTTTCCAACAACATTATCACCGTCGACAAGGGCGATTTCGGGAATCTCGGGCCAAACAAAACACTGCCTTTCGTTGCGATATCGTTTCAGAAACTTGACATGAAGCTCTTCGGTCGCGAGCATCTGGGCATCAACCTGTCCAACGAAATGTTTCGTGCGAAGCCTGTCTGTTTTGAACTTGACAAGAACGTAATCCCCGCTGTCATATTCAGAGTAGTCCAGCGGAATAACTCCAGAGAATTTCGATGTCGCATCGCTATGATCCAAAGGCTCATTTTGATTTGCATCAGAAACTGGCGGCGAGCGTTCTGATTCCTCGGGTTCCGTCAAGTCAGAGACTGTAGACAAATCGTCATCCATCGATTCATCATCCGATGAATTCAATTGCGATGTTAATGGCGATTGCAAGTCTTCAATGCTCACACTTCTGCCTGCTGCGACACTCACTTTCTTCCGTGTCTGGCGCACAGTCTTGACAGATTTGAATCTCATGGAGCGGAGAAACTCAACCAGACTGTCATTGATTGGTGCTTCAGCTGCGTCAAGAGCTCTCACCTCAGGTGGAAGGGATGGCAGAACGACGTCACGATTTACGGGGTACAAACCGCATTTCTCAAAACCGGATACCAAGTTCCGTTTGCCTCGATCACCTTCATTCAGTTCCGCCATGACAAGAGTCAGCAGAGATGGGAGTTGGTTTTTGGGTATTGTCGGGAGATTTCTTCCAGCGCCATACTTCCAGTTCGTAAGCACACGACGCCATATTCGCTTGAGAGGTCCGAAATATGCCACGTCCAATGGCTGGAGCATGTGAGTCGAGTTGGGGGGCAGGAAAACGAACTTTATGTCGTGGGTTTTGCAGAGGTTGAGAATTCTGACTGACATGTGTGCTGAAAGGTTATCTCCAATAAGGACTTTGGTGCCCGTTTTCTTTCTAACTTCACCGAGGAACACAGACTCAAACCAATCTTCAAATGTGACGTTGTCAATCCATCCACTGTTGGTTCTATTGAATCGGCAGTTTTGTGGGCCCCCTTCGCACCACGAACTCCATATATGCTGGGATTTGTACACAACATACAGTGGAAGCAAGTGGCCAGTAGCACTTCCACAAAACATAACAGAGAAGGACGCTTTAGTAGTGTTCATGATCCGTTCGGGATACTTGTATCCCCTCTTGACCAGACATTTCTTTATCCCCGGCGAATCAGAGAAATTAGTCTCATCATAATTGTAGATATTCTCGGGGGGAATACCCTCAAGCGTCTCAGAGATATTGTCGAAATAATTGTGAACAATCCTGGGCGAAACCTGAGCTCTCACTCTCTTGATATTTGCCGTGAAGCGGTTTGAGAGCCGATGACTGTTTCTCTTTAGAAATGACTCAGCCCAGTCGGGTCCAGGCATGTTTCCCCTGAATCGTCTTACATTCAACCCAGTGGAATCAAGGTGCCACTTGATAAATAAGCGAATGTCCAATGTGTCAAGGGGATAGCCCCAGCTCGCGCAAGTAATCAACTTCTCGACTAACACGTCTTCCATATTAGCAGATAGGGAGGTTTGACCACCGGATGCTCTCAATTGCTTACTTTTCAACGCACGGCTGAGCTTCGACTTGTCGATGTTGTTCCTTGTAGCAGATTCTCGAATCGACATGCCATGATCCCTGACATCACTAATTGCTCGCTCCACAGTGTTCTTGTCATAATTGCGACGCTTCGATCCACCGAGCTTCCTTTTGTAACACCGCGGCATCTTCCTTCTGAAAGACAGAAACGTTCATGCGATGACTTGTTTACGCGATGAATGATTACGCAATGACGGCTGGAAGTGTGTTATCAATACCGAGAGAATAAGAGTGACCTTCATACAAGTCTAAACAACAACAATTAGCCACCTCTGATACCTTGAAGAGCTAGGGATAAAGGCGAAAAAAATTTTGGGGTGAGTTGAGACATTTATTTTCGGGGTGAGTTGAGACACGAAAAGTCACTTTCTTTCAAAAAAATAGCAATTTGACTAATACAGACAATATTTGACTACGAATCCACTTCTACAGTTTATATTGATCGTTTGGTCACCAATATGGCCCTAGAAATACCCTAGGTACATTTCTTTTCAACTTACCACACAAAACTTTGAAACCATCCGGTTTTGCGAAAAAATGGCGATTTAGTTGAATTCAAATTTTTTGACATTTCAAACAAAATTTGTGCAATCTAACCCATGTAACTTTAATCGCTAGTGTTTCTAGTGCCAGATTAACTGCAGAAGTCTTAAGTTTGATCAAACGCCTCGGAATTATTCACCATCAAATAGAGCCAATTGACACTGTCTCAACTCACCCCGTCTGTCTCAACTCACCCCGTTTTACGGCACATCATGTGTAGCTATATACAAGTTAAATGGCAAGATAATCAAAATCACAACTATTTCCTCAATACATTGCACTTCCTCAATACTAGCACATTGTGATTCCAAAATCTCAAGCTCAAGGTTGCGCGATTGGAATCTTTTACATGCCATCTTACCGTGAGCCAATGCTGTGAATAACAACTGTGGTGAAATGAATATAGTTCTTCCTGAACAAATTAAACCGGGATGGAGTTAACCATAGTCTAATTATGTAAACAAAAACTGTGTGGTCTAGTGAGCAGTTTGCCTCCTAGATCTCAATCCCGAGGATTAGCTCGATTCCTAATCCCGGCATTGTTTGGCCTATACTTCGCCAATACTCATCTTCACACATTGACAAACTCAATGGATTATTGAAAACACAACGTTTGTAATTATATTGGAGTTTAAGAGTAAATCTATCGTGTATGGATTTCTGGTAGTTTTATCTTCGCCAATGCTTTGCTTTAGACGGAATACAGTTATATTGTTAATTTCTCAATCCCGGGATTGGAATCCCTACCGTACATTCAATTGGATACCATGAGAAAGCTGTGATGGAACATGGATGGGGTAGATATGGTGAATTTTCCAATGCTGACAGAATTGTTTCGAATACTTGTCTAACATAATATCAGTCATCTATATAGTCAGGCTATCATATCAGTCAAAAAGGCTCCGAGTTTTGTAGCCGTGCGACATTTCAGCATTAAAAATGTGAAATGATGAAAGTGCGTTGCCTAGATACGGACATCATCTGTTGATGTATTCTGTCGGCTTTGATCTCACTCCATCTTGAAGAATTCAGTTCGAAGTGTGAGAAATAGATTCATGGATCAACATTCCGAACAAGACTTGGGTGTTTGAAATTTAAAGAGTGCGGAGATCTGTTGACAGGAGGAAGAAAATTCACGTTGAAGATGAAGGGCAAAATCTATCCCAGCTGTGTAAGACCTTGCATGATGTATGGAAGCGAAACATGGACTTTGAGAGAAACTGAGCTGGTTATTCTGAGACGAAACAGAGAGGGCGATGATGAGGACTATGTGTGGTGTCAAGATTATGGATAAGAGGAACAGTGAAGAGCTGATGGGCTTGCTTGGGTTGAATGAGGGTATTGATAGTTTAGTAAGGGCAAATGGAGTGAGATGGTATGACCAAGTTTTGAGGGATGAAGGTAATGGTTTTGAGGGAGCGTTGAATTGTGAAGTTGGAGGTTAAAAAAAGTGAGGACGACCCAAGAAAATGTGGGAGACAGCAGGTGGAGGAGAATGTCATAGGATAGGTCATGGAATTCTAGATAATTGCACCTGGAATGATCACTTATTTTGACACGCTACGATGAGAGGCCATTAGGCAGACGCGCGTGAAATGATTGTTTCTGTCCGATTAGTTAATCGTCCAGTGCCTTATCCTATCTTATGCATACAACTGTTGTTACATGTATATCTTATTGTTGATAGGAACATTAGCACATTGTATTTATTTGTTTGATATAGGGCCTTACAGCATTAACAAAATCATGAAGACCTAAAAACACATGTATTTCAAAATAATGCTTTTAGTGATTCGAAAACTTGGAACACTTTGCGTTTGATTTGGCCTTCAAATCTCTTTCTGCAATTTGATTTGTATAGTTTCTCTAAAAGCAATTATACAGACGATTGGACATTTCAAAAACAAGATCGTGCCCATTTGTACACATGGTTCGACCGAATGCCTCAATGTTGTTGTCTAAAAAGAGATTTTCAACCACGGTACAAAATATGCGACGAAAACAATTTTCTGGATAATGCTCACAGATGATGTAATTTGAGGGAAACATTTGATGAATCACCAATACAACTTCCACTCCTTACTTGTATACAGACCAGAGTGCGGCTACCCGGCGGACATTGCAAGCAACGGTGAGGAAATCTCTCCACTGCTTCGATAAGTCATGAGCTCGAATCGTAAAGCGAAAGGAAGAAATTTGGGAAGTGATCATTCCAGGTGTTAATATCTAGAATGTCATAGGATAGGTCTGACGAAAAAGGACGCATTGGACAGAGAGAAATGGAGACTAGGTGTGAGGGCGAATGCGACGCGATGGTACATCCACGCTGGACACGGGGAAATCACAGGATTAAAACTGGATAACCATCTTTCAAAACTTCGTTGAATATTAAATAGGTAATTTTTCTGTCTGTAAACTTTCATTTAATTAATTAGGATAAACTTTAGAATATCAAAGATCAGTTGAATAGTAAATTTCAATATCGATAAATGCCATATTCAAAAAATTGCCAATATTCAAATATACCTTCTATGAGTCGTGTACCTATTTGTTGATAGCAACGTTCGGTTACTATTCGAGGAAATATGGAACTTGAAAACTAAGTGCTTCACAGTTCACGTTCGGTTAATGTTAAGAATGCAATTTGATTAGCCCTTTCGATCCTATGACGACACGTTGTCGTCACGCTTACATGCGCTATGACGACAGCGTGTCGTCATGAGAAATTTTGCTAACTGTTTAGGCGTGAAGTATTCCAGTTGCTTGTAAAACACGTTAGATGTTGTCTTTAGCGCATATTATGTGCAAACCAACTATATTTAATAGAATTAACCGCTGTAATGGTACATGTACATGTAGTAGGTTACATGTACACGTACATCAAGTCTATTGAGGGCAAGTAATGCATTAGTTTCATGCTGCTGCGATCAGCTGTGTCTTGTGTTTCTGCTGTCTTTACATGATCTGATTGTCGGCAATACAGCTCAGCGGTTGCAGTGCGATGTCACCTGCATTCAGTCGAGCCACACATGAAGCATATTCAAAGTATTGATTGATGGTGATTGTATAATGACGTCCGGTAAAGATTGCGCGTGGCTGATTCGTTGTTAGGTTAGAGCAGCTTGCACGGTATATTGTCATTTGTCACAACTAATTTCTGATCATTCTTTCAATGGCAGCGGCACCATCAAGTAGTACCAGGCACTCAACACGCCGAGTGCAGCCAGTCCGTCGCTATGGTTTTGATTCCGATAACAGTGAATACGATTCGGACAATGAAGATACGACTTTTGATCCTCCCCATATCACAGATGAGTCGTCTTCTGATACCGATTCTGATGGCAGTGAAGATCTAGAAGCGAGTGCCGAAGATGGGTGGACTATCATCGAGCCGACAGATGTCAGTGATGCAACTAACTTTGTGTTTCTTGGAGAGTGGGGCTGGACAGATACGGAGATTTGACAGTACCGAATTTACTGTGAGAGATTACATAATCAAATTTCTACCAGACAATTTGTTTGAAACCCTCACAAAATGGGTGAATGACCGTGTCCTTATTGAAAATGTTCGAATGATGGAGGAAGAGCAAGAAGAAATACACTGGAAAAATGTTACTATTTTAGAAATGAAGACATTTGTTGGTATTACTCTTCTAATGGGCATCGTAAAGAAACCCACAATCAGATCTTACTGGCAAACCGAAGAAATGATGACAACTCCCTTCTTTCTGCAACCAAAGTGTCTGAGTCGTGATAGATACATCGCTATTCTGAGATTCCTGAGATTCTCGGATCCATTTGCGGTGGACCCATCCAAGAAGGAAAGCAGACTTAGTGGTTTCTTCTCTATGGTGAATGATCTTTGTTCTCAGTACCGACCACTTCAATCTCTGAGTTTGGATGAAAGTCTTGTATTATTCAAGGGAAGGCTTTCAATCAAGATGTTTATTCGGACGAAAAGATCCAGGTTTGGTGTGAAGTTATTCATTCTTGCAGATAGAACGGGATACATGATTTATTCTCAAATCTATGTTGGCAAGGATACCTGTTATGAAACCGGCGAGCCTGGTACTGAGGCGCTTTCGAATAGTGAAAAGATAGTCGTTCGATTACTTTCAAAGGCTGACATGCTTGACAGAGGATACGTCCTGAATATAGACAATTGGTTTACAAGCTTGCTGCTGATAGAGTACCTTCTTTCAAGAAATACGGGTGTTCGTGGAACAGTCAGACCGCAAAGAGGAATTCCAAAAATTCTTATTCAAAAGAAACTGCAACCTGTGTCATCGGCATTCGCTGAAAAGGACCGAATAATAGTGGTAAAATTCTGTGACAGAAAGGATGTTTATCTGATGTCCACGTGTGACAATGCTTCTCTGGTGCAAAAAGAAAGGATTTCCAAGGGCAATGTTCGAACCAATGTGCTCAAGCCATCAATTGTCGAGAATTACAATCAAGAAATGGGAGGGATAGATCTCACAGACCAAGTTATTCGTCAATACAACTGCGCTCGCAAATCGCATGCCTGGTACAAGAAGATCGGCCTGAATTGCATTCTTCGGCTACTTTTCAATTCATGGGCTGTATACAGAAAAGAGAAAGAAAGCAACGTGAGTTTCTTTGACTTCCTAAGGGATGCCATACGAGTCTTGACAGATTTGCAATCAACACCAAAGGGAGCCAGAAGAAAAAGATGACCATCAGAGGAACAGCGCACGACTACACACGTGCAAAAAAGAATCCCATCCACAACTGGCAAGAAAAATCCATTGAAGCGTTGCCGTGTCTGTTTCAGCAACGGAATCAGAAGAGAATCACGATACATCTGTGATTCGTGCCCTGACAAGCCTGGGCTTTGCCTGGGTGACTGTTTCAATAAGTTTAAACATTACTAATGTCCCACCAAGTGAAAATTTGATGATTTTTGTATTTTTAAAAAAATATAAATTTTTTGGATAATTTCGACTGTTTTTGCATGTTTTCTGATGTTAGGGGACTATTCGATCTATTTGGCATCTTATTTAGTGTTGGTTGGGGTCAGGACAACACTTTTTGGTCGAGTAAACAGCATTTGAAAAATCCCGAAATTTTAGGATTTTTACAGGCAGCTAGGGGAGGAAGCCATAGATGCGAAACAGGATCGAAAGGGTTAAAAAGGATCTCACAGGTATCAGCAAACACTATTTGTTTAATTCATTCAAACTTTTATTCCATTCTCTTCAATTTAAAGGGAAAATGTGGCAAAAATCCATCATTTTGGAGCGGGACGCCTGAGTTTTTCATCAGCAACATATGTACAAGTGAATTGAACTTTGCACAATTATTTGACGGAATTTCTGAGAAGCACAGTCTACCAAATCCTTATGAAATTAACAGTCAATTGATCAAACTGCACTGTTGGGGGTTTGACTGTATATTTTCTCCGGGGAATTTATGCTATGCAGAATTGAAATTTCTCCTGATCAAAACGGTGATGCTATCGTAGGACTTGAAAGAAGAAATGTGTCCGGGGAAAAGCCGGAGATGATGAATTCTTGCCTCATCTAATTACTGAAATTCCTGGAACGCACATTTCGGTTTTGTGATTTTTCTATAACTCCTATTTTTCAACCTTCACTTCTTAGTTACTCAATGAAATATAACAGTAGTAGATGTTCAATTACTATTTATTGATGGTAAATGTTTTAGCCACTTTTTGATTCCACGGTTTTGAATATCATTCATTTTACGTGTTTTTTCCTTTCTGACATTCTTTGAATGTTGCGTGTAGTGCAGGAACAGTTGCATTGGTTCGGAATCGCACTCTAATGTGAATTGAAGGCAATTAATGATCGGTAGGAAGAGCGAATCTGTTGCTGTTTTTCATGAATTATGATGTTCCCGCTCTGAATAACGCAGAGAATTATACCGCTCAGAATTTATATTGCTCTGAATAACGCATTACGCAATAAATTATTTTTCGCCAGTTTGTCTTCTTGGCACTTAACATGGTATCTCTTCAGAAGTCTGATTGGAGCAAAACGTTGCTTAGTTATTCTCAGCAGTCTTGGCTTGCTTTCTCAGCATAAAAGAAAGAAATGATGTTTACTGGAACATTTTACATTTTGCCAGCTACAAGTATTGTTTTCCTTCATTTTGACCTTCTGTTTATACATGCGAAACTGTCTATATCTTAGTGCATCCTCAAACAGCACAATGATTAAAACTATTAATTAACTTGCATTGCAGATTATACGAGCGCCATCTACGGTCGAAAGGACCAACTCCTGAAAAAGTTGATAGATCAAAGAAGACGAGTCGAAAGCGGATTTGAAGATATTTTGTCCTTCAGACTTAACTGTTTTATATATTGCTTATTAATACATGACAATAATCAACTTAGTGTGTGTTTTCATCCTTTTGTATGTCATTGTCAAGGCCACATTGACATTTCTCCTGACAACGAGAGGAAAGGTGTGGGATGTGGTTCTCCCTTCTTGCCCATCTAAATGAAGATTTGGTGCACTTATCTCGACTGGGGCGACATATCCATGAATGAACTTAATAAGCACTGAGACATGAACGTGATATTTAGGATATCGTGCACCTCTATAAGTCTTTGCATGCGAAGAATAGGAATATTATGGAAATACGGATGAGATGAAATATCACCCAACTAACGTGAGTGAACGCGATTTGTCGGTCAGCAGGGTGAAATAAGGACTAGTCCCAGTGCATATTGAGCAATTCTTAGCATTGTGGAATTGCATTTTTGATGCTCCACTTGTTTTGGTGGATCATTTTTAACAATTTAAACCAACCTATGACAAATTCACTTGTTAGCTTCATACTAATATCACAAAGTTAGAATATAGTGGTAGAAGCAGATATGTAATTTTGATGAGACCGATATAATTGACATCTTGATTATAATCATGGAACAATAACTTTCACAATCAGAAATTCCTGTGAATTGTTTTAACAAATTAGAAATTTTCCAGTTTGGTAGTTTGGAAAATATACCAGATTACGATTTCCTAGGCATACGGGGTTAAATAGTTGCCTTCTTTAGTGAGATATTTGAATAATCGTGGAATTATCAGTTGGAAATTTGCGTAAACTATCAGAATTGCTCTTTCCCTTTCTGAAAGCTATCTTTACTATAATCAAATGTTTTCCAAATGTAATGACGTCGAAATTTCTTGTGAAATAATGTGAGCTTTTCGTGAGTCATCTGCTTATGTCAACTGAAGTAGATTTTGCTTCTAGAGTTAGGCCCAAGGACGCCGGTACGACTTTAGGGCAGGTATTGCATCGATCTAAAGGAGGACACTTTTGGAATATTCTATCCCATCCATACACCCCATACCCCAATGTTTCATGTCTTAATTATGCTTTGTAGGCCCACCCAAAGACCTGTTAGCTTTAGATTGATAAAACCACTACCGGTATGCATGAGGACAAGCGTACGTGAATCAAATGAGTAAAAATCACGTTGCTGTCAATTCTAGCCGAGGCCTTGGACATCAATAACAAGTTAAATTCTGTAAATTTACTGCATTTATACAAATAAAAAGTCCAATTCTATTTAAATAGATCTTATTTTAAGGGACACCTTTTCTTTTTTCTTGGAAATGACATGCAATTATCCAGTGGATAGTGCAGAAAGAGAACTTCTATTCAATGCTTTTCCAGTATGTATGCAAGTAGGCTCGCCGCATCAAGAAGCGTCTTTACAATTTTAACCATAAAACTTGTTCTTAAACAATTGCAACTCAACCAATTACAGGTATTGAATGAATTGCTGTGGATCAAGAAAAGCAACATGTAAAACTTTTCAAAACAATTCAAATCTCAGCACATCATGAAATGAGACGGCTCCCATAGAACACAGGCGTAGACATTTCTGATCATCAGCACATGCTATTTGGCCAGAAGAAAATCGGTGACAGAGCAGATTACATTTTGACGATAAAAAATTGAAAAGTTTGGCTATCTTCATTTAAAATCGCTCCTGCTCAGAACAAAAAATTCTAACGTAGATGCTCTAAGTGAGCTATGTCAATGAATATTATACTTGAAAGAGATCAAGGAACTTCTATAAAATATGTTCAATACAAAGCATGATACAAAGCTCCGCGCTGTCATCACACTTTGGATCATGGCAAAATTTGAAATATTTGGAAAAATACAATTTAGTTTTCAAGAACATGAGCACAAGAGTGTACCGGTAGGCTACATGTAAAATCATGTAGATTTTGTAATTTGTAATTTTGCAACAGTCTGCAATAATGTGTCTTGTCACACAAATTCTGAAAACCATTCGTAAATACTAATCTGCAACATCACGTCAGCGTCATTGTAAAATGCAGAGCGTTAGATAGTGAGTTGATAGTGACAAGCAAATTTCAATGGGTGAGTGATGCTGTTAGAGATTTGTTAGACTAGCAGTGTTTCTGTGCGCTCGCCTCAGGTTGTTCAACAAGACGAGATCATTTTTTCGCTACCTACATCAAATGATTTTGTTTGTTGATAATTTTACTTTCAATTCACACTAAAAGTATCGTATAGCTATCTTTATAATTTCCTAATACACGTGTGACCGGAAAGTGCTTTGGAGGATTCATTTCATAATGATAGCATACATCAAATGCGTAACAAGCATGGTCCGCGTGAGACCGAAATCACATGGCATTGCAACGTGAATAAAAACTTGCATAATCCCACTAGTCCAAAACGTGACAGTATGTTGACTATCCACTCGACTCCATGCATGTACTATATAAAGCCATGTTATAATGATCAAGTTGTCACTGATTCTCTTTGTGAGTTACTGTTGACCATCTTTTACAATACACGTAATCTTTCATATAAAATATTTTCTCTGTCAAACATCACCATGGAAAGCAAGATTGAATATAATTTGAGTTAAATCACTCCATTGCTGGATGTGTATTTAAGAGCTAGTTTAAAGCTCATTTCAAAAGTCCAGGGTGCTGCCAGTTTACACACGTAAAAGCAAATTTATGTAGACGGTAATAAAACCATGGCTTCTGGACGGCAAACTGCAGACCACAACACTCTTCAACTGCAAGTTTATTAAAGAATATTTTTGGGTAATTCATGAAGAGGGCACACATGCAACACTTGCAACACCTGGTTTAGGTCAACATTTGCATCTGCAACACGTGCAACACCCTTGCCGGCGTCCCTGGTTAGGCCTATGACATTCCAGCACATTCTCTCTTAATGAATGGATGACAGAAAATGAAAAGCTTGGCATGTAAGAGGTGCAGTGGCCTAGACAATAGATATTCTTTGCCTGCTTCACGGAAACAAGTAGAACAGAGGTGATCGCGGCGTTCTTAAAGGCATGTGAAACAATTCATTATGCGGTGCAGCCTGAGAGCAGCTACACATACTGCTGCACACCTACTTGAAAACTGAGAATTTACAAAATTTGAAAGTTGACCAAGCTCGTAATGTGTAATGCAAAGTCATCTCCCCTATTGTCAGCGTCAGTATTCCGACTGTGACAGTTTCAGGACGCTAGGACGTTCATCACAGATAACCACAGCCGCGCAGAGCATTGTTTATTGAACATGCGTGCGACTCTCTTATCAACTTCCTTTGAAGATCATCAAAACATGCGCAAATACATCTTCATATTGTTTCACACAGCGCAGACATGTCAATAAATGATCCTCTGTCTATCAGACCCACTTAGCGGACATGTCGATAATGTCGCAATCATCAATCCAGTCCTAAATTTGCTTTAATAACATCAATGAGTGAATTAGACACTACTTTAACACTAATGGACAACAAAAATAAAACCTGGAATGTTCATAGCATCAATTTTGATTCCCTCGAAATTACCTTGATTAAATGTAGTTAATTAGAAAGAACTGATACATGCATTTCTGACGTGTGTGAAGTTTGCCGTACCGATATCCGTACCACATCGAAAACAGCATTTACACATAATTTTAGAGTGTGCCAGCTTGTGCCACCAGTAATTTTTCAAAATAATGCAGCAGTTTGCGAGAAATCGTCCATCAAAACTTCTAGGTGGTAGGGATGTGAAGTTAGCCGTACCAATTTACAGAAAAATTCTTAAATCGCATCTTTATGAATTTTCAACCACATGGACGTCTAAAAAAACACGTCTAAAGCATGTGCCACCCACTACTTTGCCAAAATTCACAATAGTTACTGAGAAAATTGACAAAATCACCTCAAAGTGGCACGGATGTGAAGTTAGCCGTACCACTTGTGAAAATCGCGTGTGCCACTCGAATCAACCCACCCAATACACTTATTGGGAGTGTGCCAGCTTGTGCCACCCCTCAGACAGCCCCAACTCTGCGTAGAATCCGCACAAATGCGGATCTTCCTCCGCAGCCAACGCCCACAGCCCATCCGTACCACTTGTGAAAATCACGTGTGCCACTCGAATCAACCCACCCAATACACTTATTGGGAGTGTGCCAGCTTGTGCCACCCCTCAGACAGCCACAACTCTGCATAGAATCCGCACAAATGCGGATCTTCCTCTGCAGCCAACGCCCACAGCCCATCCGTGCCACTTATGAAAATCGCGTGTGCCACTCGAATCAACCCACCCAATACACTTATTGGGAGTGTGCCAGCTTGTGCCACCCCTCAGACAGCCCCAACTCTGCGTAGAATCCGCACAAATGCGGATCTTCCTCCGCAGCTAACGCCCGGCAGGCCACAGCCCATCCGTGCCACTTATGAAAATCGCGTGTGCCACTCGAATCAACCCACCCAATACACTTATTGGGAGTGTGCCAGCTTGTGCCACCCTTCAGACAGCCCCAACTCTGCGTAGAATCCGCACAAATGCGGATTTTCCTCCGCAGCCACGCCCACAGCCCATCCGTACCACTTGTGAAAATCGCGTGTGCCACTCGAATCAACCCACCCAATACACTTATTGGGAGTGTGCCAGCTTGCGCCTTCCCTCAGACAGCCCCAACTCTGCGTAGAATCCGCACAAATGTGGCGTCGCCTCCACGAAGTCTGGTTATAATGATTCAGAAACTTTTGTTCGATATCTGAATCATTTTGATAGACACAGGACGAAAATTCCAGGCAAGAAGTGTGTTTTACTTCTGGACGGACATGCTTCACATGTTTCCATCGAAGCTATTGATTTCTGTATTAATCATGACATTGAGTTAGTTTGCATACCACCTCATTCAAGCCATAGATTACAACCGCTTGACACGCATTTTAATGCAGTCCTCAAACGCGCGTGGTGCAAAGCCCTTGAAAATTTTCTAAACGAGAGCGGAGTCTCCGCGATTACGACCGAAAATTTCGCTTCGCTTTTTTGTGCTGTTTTCAAAGAAATTGAGAAGAAAAGAGGTCTTGTTGTTGACGCATTTGCACATTGCGGAATATATCCATTGCAAAATACAATCAGTGATCATGAGCTCTCCGTTTCAAAGTCATTCCTTTCAGAAGTTGAAAGTAAGATGGAAATTGATTCAGTCAAGCCTTGTGATGTTCAAGGTAATAATTCTGAAGGTATCTTAATCAGATCTATAATTTGCAGCCCTAAGAAAACTTTGAATCCTACACATACTAAAGTCCATAAGATTCACATCACGTCTCCAGAAATTAGGGAGAAAAAACTTATAGTTCGAATGCGATTTGATCAAAAGAAGAAACCATCGTGCCGTTTGATAAACGATGGACAACAATCGCCATGCACATCCAGAGATATCGAAGACAGTATTTTGCAGCCCTCAACGTCAAAATCTCCGAAAAAGGATTCTACAAAGCAAACGAAAAGAAAACTTGATAACAAGGAACACCAATGTTGCTGCTGCGACGCAGCATGGGAAGAAACGACAGAAGATTGGATGAAATGCGAATCTTGCAACAAGTGGTGTTGTGAATCCTGTTTCGGCACTTTCGATTGCTATAAATGCGTTGTAAAGTTTATGTGAACCTTCTAGGTAGACTGGGTTTGTCTCACCTTTAATAGACTACTTTGTTTTTTTAGATTGTTATGTTGAATAAAGAATTACTCGTTGGTGTCCATATCACCCCAACTCCTTTTTTCCCTTGACATTTGTATCCCTTTCGCGATGCTATATATAAATATCATAATGAATTTTCATTCCCTTGAGACATAATGTTATAGAAAGGCAGTGCCCTAAGTTACAATTTAGCGTATTAAATATATACAATCGTCCGCTTGTTACTTAGAATTTAGACCCTAAGCAAAAAGTGTCCATATCATCCCATTTTACCCTATGTGCTCTGCATTTTCTAATGTAGAACGGAATTTCTATGAATTAAAATACATGTAATCCAATGGGCTAACGTGCTACATTTTTTTACCCTACAATGCACCCAAATTGCAAGTAAGCTTAGATGATATCTTGGGTATAGATAAATTGAGAATGGATAAAACTATATCTGTGTACAAAATCAGGTGAATTATGTAAAATAATTACCCAGTATATTTCATAAACTTGCAAATTCTATAAATAAGATTCACAGTTGGTTATCAATCAACGATGAACAATGCATAAAAACATATACACCAGGAAGGAAATACACAATGTTGTTTAACGATGCATGTTAATTGTCACATTGCATTGATGGAAATACATCCTCCTGGAATTTTTTTATTCAATGTATTCTGTATGTTTGTAGATGCATCAATTTTGATTGCTTCGTTAAGAATTAATTTGTCATTTTCATCATTCATCAGTTCATCTGTTTCTTTGCAATTTATCTGGTTTTGTTCTTTGTGATTATTCATGGCTTTGGCTAAGTCCATTGACATCTCAATTTTTTTCTTCTGCTGAACTCGTTTGTTACCTAACCCAGAATTGCTAACATGTCCACTTACGCTTTTTATATCATTTTCAGCATGTTTAGTACCTAATATAGAGCAACATGAAACTCTGAGACAATGATTTGTGTAAGTTTTACTTAAATTGCAAAATTTACTTATGTTTGACATGTAATATTTGATAGTATTTACACCAATCTTTCTATTTTCGAACCAAGTTTCGTCGTCAATGCAAAATGAATCGCTTGGACGTTGCCAAAAATACCTGTTTAGAGGATTTAATTTCTTTATGTAATGCAAAACTATAGAATACGGACAACTTAATAAATTGGTTTCAACGATCAATCCGCCATTAGATTTCTCCGGGTCATTTTGACGATGGTTTTTGGTAATCTCATCTTTTTTCAAATGTATGTACCTCTTTCCATTTTTTGTCAATTTGAACCCAAAATCATCTTTTGTCATTCCATCCAGATTTTCATTCCCTCTTCTTGCAAAAAACAAACCAATAACGACAAATACAAGCCACTGAAGTTGTTGTGGTACATTTATATCAAGCCTGCTTGAAATCAATGAAAAGTCCTTTTCATTTATTTGGTCATAGTGCTCTGTGTCCCCACGTCCATCTGCCTTTACTTTTTTCAAAAGACATTGAAAAATTTCGATGGACAATGGAAAGTTGTTTTCATCTTTTATAATATCAACTTTCCTGTCCATCACATCCTCCAATTTTTTCTCAGTGATTGCCGTAGTGATAGATACGTATTTCTTTTGTATAATTCTTCCTCTTTGCGTAGTGAAATGCAAAAATCTCTTAACATTTCGTCAAGATCTTTAAAGGATAATTCTTTTACATCTACGTTCAGATCTTTGTAACGCATAAAGGCTAAAAATGAGTTGTAGGCAGAATTTTGCTGGTAAACAGTTCTCTTCGCACATTTGATCTTGAGTATGTCATTTGCATCTGTATTTACGAATTGTCTTTTAGCCATTATTTCAAATGCTTGTTAATGTACAGGCTACACCTCATGCAAATGCCAGTTAAATATCGGTTCACTCGAAATTCAAATGAAGGAAATGCATGACATCAATATTGGATAGGCTATCTACTTGTACATGGATGCCATGGAAAGCTAACCACGTTTGTGTTCTTAGCAGATTGTCTATATCGTCACTGGTCCATAGAGTTCATTGACATTTCTTGATCGTTTGATAATAGTGATATAACTACGACATCTGTACTACCATAGAAAGATGTCGTAGTTATATCACTATAATGATGACTGTTGATCTTCAAGCTGCAACAACAATGCCTCTCATATTGGACAGGAATGCTGCGATATGATGGACCATCCATCATGTTTCACATAGAAATATAAGAAAATGTATTCAAACTCCTCCGAAATTGCAAAAATAACAGAATAATATTTCAATGAAAATCTTCGCATCAGACAACGACATCAGAATACGAGAAATCAGGAGAAAACAGAACCATCTCAAATATTGTGCAAGCAACAATGATAAATATAAAAGTAGCAAGATGAGCACCACAAGTTGTGATTAACATTGCAGACACTTTCATGTAATGATTAATTTAAGGCAACAGGTATCTGTTCTCTTTGGACCCTGAGAACACCCACTGTCCGTCCTTCCATCTGATGCCACTCCAAGGACAGATTCTTCATCAAGTTGAATTCCTTTTCATCCTTGAACGTCAGCAGAGAAGATCCTCTGCGGCGACATTCCGCAGAGGTCAGAAAGCAATGCTATAGAAGTGTAGAGAGGACATAGAGGTCGGAAATCAATGCTATAGAAGTCTTGAGAGAACATAGAGGTCGGAAATCAATGCTATCGAAGTCTTGAGAGGACATAGAGGTCGGAAATCAATGCTATCGAAGTCTAGAGAGGACATAGAGGTCGGAAATCAATGCTATCGAAGTCTAGAGAGGACATAGAGGTCGGAAATCAATGCTATCGAAGTCTAGAGAGGACATAGAAGTCGGAAATCAATGCCATCGAAGTCTAGAGAGGACATAGAGGTCGGAAATCAATGCTATCGAAGTCTAGAGAGGACATAGAGGTCGGAAATCAATGCTATCGAAGTCTAGAGAGGACATAGAGGTCGGAAATCAATGCTATCGAAGTCTAGAGAGGACATAGAGGTCATGAATCAATGCTATCGAAGTGTAGAGAGGACATAGAGGTCGGAAATCAATGCTATCGAAGTGTAGAGAGGACACAGACGTAGCAAATCAATGCTATCGAAGTGTAGAGAGGACATAGAGGTCGGAAATCAATGCTATCTGCCTATACGGACACAGAAGTACCCCAAAATGTGTCACAATCGTTGTCAGCTGTTGGGAATCATCGTCAAGCGGAATTTGCAAGTGCGCTCTGTCAAGGTCTACCTTTGAGAATATTTTGAAGTTGCTTTGTCTTTGGTATATCTTGTTGATTGCTGCCGGGATCGACAAGCTTGTTGGCAGTCAGCTGATAGTCATCACACAATCTCACTTCTCCATCGGCTTTCATGACTGGAACGATTGGAGCAGTAAGTATGGGATAGGCAAGCAAGCAACGACAGGAGACGTTTGATTTCGTCATCAACCTTGATTTTGGTATTGTACATCATGGATGGTGTCTCTTGAATGTAATTACAAGGAAACGTTGCAGTAGATGGGACATTTACGTTGTCAATCGTCATAAATTGCAGTCCAATGATAACGTCCAGGCCCAAATTATTCTTGCCATGTTAAGCAAGGTTCTTACCGGTATATACACTGTAGTCACGTGCATAGGCCACCTGTCTTCCTTTGAAATACTGTTTGCACTGATATTAAATATACATTCGATTTCTCTTTGGAAAAATGAGAGTAACAACATAAGGAAACACTCTAGTTGTACAAACTCAAGAAATCGTCCAACTCGACATCATAAGACTAAACTTGTGATTGTATAATTTAATGCATATTTTCGCATGTTATTTTACCAATTGTCTTTTCTCATTATTATTTCATTATTTGCCAATTATATTTCCTCACAATTAGGCCTGATATATGATAGCTGACGATCGAGTTATGTGAGTTTTGTATTCATGCTGTATTAAATCTGAAGTTCAAGATGAATCGTGTAATTTGTTTCTTACACTTTTTGCATTTCTTGCTAGTCACAATACAGTCATTTTTATCTTTGTACGAGAGCCTATTTTTCTATTAAATCGATTGGTTAGGAGCTGACGAAACGGAAATCGTCGTTAATAAGATGTAGATACTTTTCTTCTCTCATAGAATTTCGGTAGTTCATAACTGATAGGCGTTTAAGTCTATGAAATATAAGAATTGTCGCCTAGTTAGGTCCAACAAAACAGATGAAAAACAAAACACACATCAAAATGATATAGTTATTTATAAAATGGAAGAAAAGCGTTTGATTTTTGTGTCCCGATTTTCTGTATGGACGTCCCGATTTTTAGCCGACAGGAGTTGCAGTCCTGTTACTGAAAGAGGAGATTTTTGTGCCACTGTCCGGCAAACTCAATAACGGATGTGCGTGTACTGTATAATAACTTGTTTGAGAACACAAGCTGGTGATGTATGGTGCGTTGTGGGTGATTCGCGTACATGTACGACCATCATGATAGGGAGGAGGGCCGATTGATGTTATTCTGGTGGTCGTCATGATGGACACTATTATCTACAGTGTTGTGCAGCAAAATTGCCCACTCCTGTTAATTTTGCAAAAAATACAGTCCTCTAGAAGTGGCTACACACGCTTTTTAGTTTTGTTTCTTCTTGCATTTTTCTGACCGTTCTCACGAGACTAAAATACTTGTTCAATATTCATTTGCATTAATGTGTAATGAAGATAATCGTACATTTTTATAAAGTTGATTGGGAGTGCAATTACATTGAATTACCATCAATCATGTACAGGTTGTAAATGAAATATTCTGTTGTCCTTTTCTCTCCACAAATAATTCTAAATAATGAAAATTCTTCGTCTTATATTAATGTTCTGACTAAACGATGACCTCCTACATGAACTGATGTGCTATCATCATTGTCTGTCGGCTGATGCTTTGACCGGCCAAGTGTGTGGTCAGCGGAAATGATGACAGGAAGTTCACTTTTCAGGTAATCTCCAACTGAGCGGCACACGACAAGTTCTCAAACTGGATGACAACTACTGGGTGGAGCCAATCAAGAATCAACTACAAGTCGGCGTTCAGCACGTGCTAGAATATGTGAGGACGGATACTTACCGACAGTGAGTCCCGAGATAATGATCTTCATAGGAAGTTCGGTGATGCTGTTCCGATTAACTTCAACGAACCTCCGAATTCAAGTCACCATTTGTTAACTCCCATTACATAGTGTTTTTGAATAGATGAACCGACATGTTAGATAGTCGCCGTAGTACAGTGGCTAAGTGCCTGGCCTAGCGATCTTGTGGTCCAGAGGTCGAGCCCCGAAAGTGTCATTGGAAGTCGTACGGAAGGGCCTCTTGACTAAAAGATCACAACACTCCAGCTGATAGTGTGACTGTGTCAGCACCGTCCAAGCCCCCAGTATGGGGAGTAGTGACATTAAACCGTCATTCATTCAAACCAACATTCAACTAAAGAGATCAGGCGATTGTTCTGATTTATATATCAAATTATTTATTTATAAACAAACACGGTTAGAGACTACGTTTAAATCTGTTAATTTCGAGAATTAATTTATCTGTTGTGCGTAATTCAGGTGTGGTATAATGTGAAAATAAGAAAGCAACAATGATATCGGCATCGACTCATGTGAAAGACATTTTAGAAATCTCAGTTAGCGTATATCTACATGTGTATTCATAGCATTGTGGCCCAGTCCAACATAGACTTAATTAACAATATTATAATCGAGACTGGAGTCGAAAGATGGAATACTGTCATATGCACATCTTTTGAATAGCAATTTGATCTATCGTTTATCTCATCTCATTCTCATCGTTAATTGCGACTTCTGATGCTTTGATGAACATCAATCCCCTCTACTGTTCTTAATATCAGCAGTCAGAATTGTGACGATTCATTGATTAGATTTGCTATGACAACTGGTATGTGATTTACGTGATTTTCAACAGTAAGGAATCATTTCACTCCCACATCCATCTTCCAATCTGAACATCAAAAATGAAGTGTCACTACTCCTCACTAGGAAATGGCCGGGCTTTGGTACTTTTAGTCCAGATGCCCTTCCTGCTGACTTCCAATGACACTTTCAGGGCTCAACTTCGACCAAAAGATTGTCTGGGCAAGCACTTAACCACCTCCTCAGAGACTGCGGAAATACTTTTTAAATGACCAAGCACATGTGTCTGCATAATAATTATATCCATTTATTTCCAGCTTTTGTAGCTTACTTTGTCAAAGATTTTTCAGGGATTATTTCGTCAGCGCATTTCTCATTGTGATTTCCAAAAATGAAGGGAAATGGATGTAATTTCCGTGATTGTTAACGGAAGTTTAGACCAAAACTATCAACTTAATTGTCTATGGCAGTGGTGGGCAACGCGTGGCCCGCCACCGATAGTCAAATCCAAAGTGGAACATTCTTTGAATAGGTGATGTCAAAATAGCCGACTCCGACTTTGACCTGGTGCTTCTTAGGTTGAGCTTGATCTTCTGTAGAATTTGCAAAAGCTAATGACTTAATGAGGTAATTTTGGCACAAAAATATTCATTCGAATGGTCAAGCCATCTTCTCAGCATGAAGGTGAAGGACATAGCTATCAACTGCGTGAGTGCTAAGTCATATGGTGTTCGTTAGATACCTTTTTCAGCATGTTTCAACTCTTATTGAGCCACGTTGCAATTAGCCTAGAAATAGGCATGAATGAATCCAACATGTGATTTTTATAAGTCAAGTATTCCTTCCGAATTTTATTTGTATACTTCACCAATTTTGTACTAGAATGGCATCATCGCACGAGCATCTTTGGGGAGCCTATGCGCGGTTTCCGAAAGCCGGCTAGGTTTGGGTGATGTATGCCTATGTACACTTATGTAGTTTAAATAGCCTTTATTTGTATTATTTCATTTTGCACGATATGTAGGCGAATAGATGCACTGTATAGTTCCACACTGTCATTATTCGATGATATCTGGTCATATTTTCCAATATGGTCACATAAAGGCCGATCATCATTTGAAAAAAGCTTCCGCAATCAGTTTGGTCTTCTCACTTTTCATTATTCATATACATTTTATAATGTAAAATACAATCTTTAAAATTGCGCTCAAAAGTACGCAATAAAGGAAATTGAACATATTTCTGCCCTTTGAAATTGGTGGCCCCCGAGCCATCTTCCAGGCCACTGCTTGTGGTCCACTGTCCCAAGTTGGTTGCCAACCTATCATCTCTACTTTGTAATCTTTTCTGCTATTGCGAGAAGTTTTATGAAATAAGGATGTCGGTCTAAGAACCTTAATTTCCGCAATGAAAGTTATGCAGCTACTTTCTCCAAATTTCAGCCTGTGCATTCAAAGATGTTGTTATAGCTATAGACAATGTTATATGATAATGCTGATTACCGTGAAAGTCACTTATTTAACCTTGGCGAAGTCTGAGCCACTGCAACTTTGGTGTGTTATTAATTGAATAATTGAAGGATTTTGTAGCAATGCTTTTACTGTTTCCCTCTGACTGAATTCATTATCTCATTGATCACTTAAAGACAATCATTTGCCAATATTAAGTTTGCACGGTGCTGTATTACTGCGAAAAGCAGCCACGAATCTCGACTATTTGACAACACCTTGTTACGTATTTGCCTATGCAAGCCTGCACCGCTCCGAATGTTACAATATAGGCTATACGTGCGTCTCAGCGGTATTGAACGCAGCGCTATCGAGTTCTACATCTTTCAATGATAAAGGTTGCAGAGTTCCAGAGGACATCTTTCTAATCTTTCAATGAGTATCATGTTGATATAGCTATAGTTGAATGTGAATATCGTTACGCGGAGATTTCTGTGTAGGGTTTCCAAAATCCCGAGATTGAGCAGAATGGAGAATATCCTATTACAAAGCACAGATATACTAAATGATGATTGCATGGGATACCGGTAGAGATTGCAATCCCGTTTTTCCGTCGGTTAGTGCAAATCCCGAAAACCGAGGATTAATGTGTCAATTTCGTTATTAGGCCTTCTCAGCCACACTACCAACACTGCCACCGTATTTTTGGTAGCAATTTACAGATGTTTTACTGCTTCGCTAGTAGAAACCGAATGGACTTTCGAATACCTTTCGATAACTTTCTTTGAGTTGCTAATTCAATATTGTAGCCTATATATTACACTTGCGTCAGCATACTTGCATGTGTGATCATATTCCTACGCCCTTTATGTTTCCGATCATAACTTGCAGGGTGGAGATTCTACAATCCCGGAAAATCTCGTCACGGGATTCCGGGATTGAGTAGAATGACCAATATGCTATGACAAAGCACATGTGTATGTCAATAATATGGTATACCGCTATGTGGGAATAGCAGAGAGTCTTACAATAGCCTACCTCAATTGACAAGTCGACTTAAAGTTTACTCCGCTTGATCCACAAATTGACAACGACAACATTGAGAGTTCCGGTGGCAGGAAACAGTTGCGAATTCTTGATTTTTGCGCCTTTAGTTTGCAATTTCCTGAGATTCGGGATTGGTAGAGTGAAGACCCGGTATTAGAGCCTGCCTACAACAATCCAGTTTGCTTGATCCCGGGATTCGGGATTACAAGCTCTGACCCAGGATCGAGATTGACAAATTATAAGCACATCATGTGTAGCTATATACAAGTTAAATGGCAAGATAATCAAAATCACAACTATTTCCTCAATACTAGCACATTGAGATTCCAAAATCTCAAGCACAAGGTTGCACGATTGGAATCTTTTACATGCCATCTTACCGTGAGCTAATGCTGTGAATAACAACTGTGGTGAAATGAATATACTCCAAAATAGTAAATTTTCTTTTGGTTACTCAAGCTTGGTTACTCAGCAAAATGTTATCTCCTTTGTTATCAACAGTAGAAGCTCACCTAAAGAACAGTCAAGAATTGATTCATATTATTTCTTCCAATTATAACGACAACTTTACGTATCCGTGCAGTTATGATGTGATTTCGATGTATCCTTCCATCCCAATTGAAGAAACTATCTTTCAAGTAAACAACATTCTTCTACAACAAGGAATTAACAACCTCGGAAATATTCCTCTTCAAGCAATCATAAGCCTTCTCAAAGTAATTTTAGATAACACATATTTTACATACGAAAACGAAATATACAAGCAAGTCAAAGGCTTACCAGTGGGCTCATCTTTATCACCGATATTAGCAATTCTATTCATGGACAACATAGAAAAGAGAGCTTTACAAAGTATCAACAATATATGGATATTTAAACGATATGTTGATGACTGTTTCGTATTAACAGAAAACAAAGAGAAAGCAATTGAATTCCATACACTTCTTAATGCACAAAATCCGAACATTCAATTCGAAATTGAACTACCAAATGATAACAATACTTTGAGTCTTTTAGACTTTACAATTACACGACAAACTCCAATGAACCAATCTTTAACTTCTACAAGAAAACAGCCAAAAGAGATATTTTCATTAACTTCAAGTCCAATATATCTACATCCACTAAGCTGGCAGTTATCCATAATGAACGAAACAGAATTGAAGAACGATGCTCGAACAAATCCATAGCCGAAAGTCATCTACAAAATTTCGATGAAGTGTTACGATTGAACAGAAAAATTCATTCAAACTTCGAAAAAACGACGACGAAATGAGAAAAATGAAAATAACATGAACAAGAAGAAATGTTATCTGAAATTACCATTCATTTCGGATCGAATGAACCAGAATATAAAGAGAATATTCCAACAAGAACAACTGAATGTTGGACTTGCACAACATTTAAAACCTCTGAGGAATGTATTACAAAAGAAAATCACAACCAACAAAACATGTCAACTCACTAATTGTCCCATAAGCAACAACGAACTTTGTTTCAGACAAAATGTGATTTATAAAATAACTTGTTCGAAATGTCAAAAATTTTATATTGGAAGTACCATCAGACTACTGCATGCCAGAATTAAAGAGCACGTTACTCAAAAAACATCATCAGTATATAAACATTTGAAATTATGCAACAGTAACCACATAACAACGGAAGTAATAACACAAGAACACGACAATACTAACATCAGACTACGTGAAGATGAATTATTTGATAACATTTTCTATACTTATACCTCCATGAGTAATTTTTACATCAATGACATCTATGCACTTCATATACTATCAATACTTCTATGGATTTTATTTACTTACTGAAACCTTGATATCTTACTAACAATATTTTTCAAAATCGTTTGATATTTGTAAACATAAAATCCTTTTATCCCCTGACGCGGCCTGTGTAGGCGAAAATTTGAGACATAAAATAATAATAACAGCATCGGCTACTTTCGATTCATTCGAAATGAATATAGTTCTTCCTGAACAAATTAAACCGGGATTGAGTTAACCATAGTCTAATTATGTAAACAAAAACTGTGTGGTCTAGTGAGCAGTTTGCCTCCTAGATCTCAATCCCGAGGATTAGCTCGATTCCTAATCCCGGCATTGTTTGGCCTATACTTCGCCAATACTCATCTTCACACATTGACAAGCTGAATGGATTATTGAAAACGCAACGTTTGTAATTATATTGGAGTTTAAGAGTAAATCTATCGTGTAGGGATTTCTGGTAGTTTTATCTTCGCCAATGCCTTGCTTTAGACGGAATACAGTTATATTGTTAATTTCTCAATCCCGGGATTGGAATCCCTACCGTACATTCAATTGGATACCGTGAGAGCTGTGATGGAACATGGATGGGGTAGATATGGTGAATTTTCCAATGCTGACAGAATTGTTTCGAATACTTGTCTAACATAATATCAGTCATCTATATAGTCAAGCTATCATATCAGTCAAAAAGGCTCCGAGTTTTGTAGCCGTGCGACATTCAGCATTAAAAATGTGAAATGATGAAAGTGCGTTGCCTAGATACGGACATCATCTGTTGATGTATTCTGTCGGCTTTGATCTCACTCCATCTTGAAGAATTCAGTTCGAAGTGTGAGAAATAGATTCATGGATCAACATTCCGAACAAGACTTGGGTGGTTGAAATTTAAAGAGTGCGGAGATCTGTTGACAGGAGGAAGAAAATTCACGTAGAAGATGAAGGACAAAATCTATCCCAGCTGTGTAGGACCTTGCAAGATGTATGGAATCTAAACATAGACTTTGAAAGAAACTGAGCTGGTTATTCTGAGACGAACAGAGAGGGCGATGATGAGGACTATGTGTGGTGTCAATATTATGGATAAGAGGAACAGTGAAGAGCTGATGGGCTTGCTTGGGTTGAATGAGGGTATTGATAGTTTAGTAAGGGCAAATGGAGTGAGATGGTATGACCAAGTTTTGAGGGATGAAGGTAATGCTTTGAGGAGAGCGTTGAATTGTGAAGTTGGAGGTTAAAAAAGTGAGGACGACCCAAGAAAATGTGGAAGACAGCAGGTGGAGGAGAATGTCATAGGATAGGTGATGGAATTCTAGATAATTGCACCTGGAATGATCACTTATTTTGACACGCTACGATGAGAGGCCATTAGGCAGACGCGCGTGAAATGATTGTTTCTGTCTGATTAGTTAATCGTCCAGTGCCTTATCCTATCTTATAGTAGTAGTAGTAATGTGTTTTATTTCATTGAATGGAAATCATACAGTCATTAGAAGGTACAGACATGCAGTGAAGTACGTACAGTGAGAAGTAAGTTAAAGCACAATTTTTGACAAGGAAAAATTTACATGTGCAGATACAAATCAACAGATCTTGCGAATTAAGTGGATCTGAGCAGAGAATCCAAAATACATAATTGATTTATGAATGTCTACTACTGGCTACATACGAAGGTTATTCAAAATCAAAATGCACGCAATAATAAAAAATGACATTCTGCGTTCTGTTCGAGAAAAAGGAACAATTAAACGACCAGTAACTGAAGAAAAATCGGGAGACATATAATGCAAGATGTGGTCACCAAGCCTCAATGCATTAAATAGCTTTAAACTTTGAGATATTCGGCGTTCGGTGAGAGATGGAAATAAGTTACAATTGCAGCTTTTGCCACAAACAATACAATGACAGCGTCTTTGAATAGCATCGAATTTCGCTGCATTTTTCTTATTCAGTGACACTAACAAAGGACCGCAGTACTCGATACAAGCATTGTATATATCAGTGAGATTCTGCTTTGGTAGGAATGAACACAAAGAGCGAATGACATGAATGTTTTTACTTGCCTTGGAGCACAAACTATCAACAAAAGCATCCCATTTGAGATCAGGAGTGTAAATTACACCTAACACTTTCATTGCACTGGAAGCAAATGATGGCATGTAATCAACAATAATATTTGCTTTAGGGAAAGTCATATATTTCATTTTATCCAGATTGAGTGTCAGTCCCACTTTAGAACACCATTCAAGCATGTTTCTTATTTCAGCTTCAACTTCAATTATGCATACAACTGTTTTTACATGTATATCTTATTGTTGATAGGAACATTGGCACATTGTATTTATTTGTTTGATATCGGGTCTTACAGCATTAACAAAATCATGAAGACCTAAAAACAAATGTATTTCAAAATAATGCTTTTAGTGATTCGAAAACTTGGAACACTTTGCGTTTGATTTGGCCTTCAAATCTCTTTCTGCGATTCGATTTGTATAGTTTCTCTAAAAGCAATTATACAGACGATTGGACATTTCAAAAACAAGATCGTGCCCATTTGTACACATGGTTCGACCGAATGCCTCAATGTTGTTGTCTAAAAAGAGATTTTCAACCACGGTACAAAATATGCGACGAAAACAATTTTCTGGATAATGCTCACAGAGGATGTAATTTGAGGGAAACATTTGATGAATCACCAATACAACTTCCACTCCTTACTTGTATACAGACCAGAGTGCGGCTACCCGGCGGACATTGCAAGCAACGGTGAGGAAATCTCTCCGCTGCTTCGATAAGTCATGGCCTCGAATCGTAAAGCGAAAGGAAGAAATTTGGGAAGTGATCATTCCAGGTGTTAATATCTAGAATGTCATAGGATAGGTCTGACGAAAAAGGACACATTGGACAGAGAGAAATGGAGACTAGGTGTGAGGGTGAATGCGGCGCGATAAGGTACATCGACGGACACGGGGAAATCACAGGATTAAAACTGGATAACCATCTTTCAAAACTTCGTTGAATATTAAATAGGTAATTTTTCTGTCTGTAAACTTTCATTTAATTAATTAGGATAAACTTTAGAATATCAAAGATCAGTTGAATAGTAAATTTCAATATCGATAAATGCCATATTCAAAAAATTGCCAATATTCAAATATACCTTGTATGAGTCGTGTACCTATTTGTTGATAGCAACGTTCGGTTACTATTCGAGGAAATATGGAACTTGAAAACTAAGTGCTTGACAGTTCACATTCGGTTAATGTTAAGAATGCAATTTGATTAAAAAGGATCTCACAGGTATCAGCAAACACTATTTGTTCAATTCATTCAAACTTTTATTCCATTCTCTTCAATTTAAAGGGAAAATAAGTGGCAAAAATCCATCATTTTGGAGCGGGACCCCTGAGTTTTTCGTCAGCAACATATCTACAAGTGAATTGAACTTTGCACAATTATTTGACGGAATTTCTGAGAAGCACAGTCTACCAAATCCTTATGAAATTAACAGTCAATTGATCAAACTGCACTGTTGGGGGCTTGACTGTATATTTTCTCCGGGGAATTTATGCTGTGCAGAATTGAAATTTCTCCTGATCAAAACGGTGATGTTATCGTAGGACTTGAAAGAAGAAATGTGTGCGAGGAAAAGCCGGAGATGATGAATTCTTGCCTCATCTAATTGCTGAAATTCCTGGAAGGCACATTTCGGTTTTGTGATTTTTCTATAACTCCTATTTTTCAACCTTCACCTCTTAGTTACTCAATGAAATATAACAGTAGTAGATGTTCAATTACTATTTATTGATGGTAAATGTTTTTAGCCACTTTTTGATTCCACGGTTTTGAATATCATTCATTTTACGTGTATTTTTCCTTTCTGACATTCTTTGAATGTTGCGTGTAGTGCAGGAACAGTTGCATTGGTTCGGAATCGCACACTAATTTGAATTGAAAGCAATTAATGATCGGTAGGAAGAGCGAATCTGTTGCTGTTTTTCATGAATTATGATGTTCCCGCTCTGAATAACGCAGAGAATTATACCGCTCAGAATTTATATTGCTCTGAATAACGCATTACGCAATAAATTATTTTTCGCCAGTTTGTCTTCTTGGTACTTAACATGGTCTCTCTTCAGAAGTCTGATTGGAGCAAAACGTTGCTTAGTTATTCTCAGCAGTCTTGGCTTGTTTTCTCAGCATAAAAGAAAGAAATGATGTTTACTGGAACATTTTACATTTTACCAGCTACAAGTATTGTTTTCCTTCATTTTGACCTTCTGTTTATACATGCGAAACTGTCTATATCTTAGTGCATCCTCAAACAGCACAATGATTAAAACTATTAATTAACTTGCATTGCAGATTATACGAGCGCCATCTACGGTCGAAAGGACCAACTCCTGAAAAAGTTGATAGATCAAGGAAGACGAGTCGAAAGCGGATTTGAAGATATTTTGTCCTTCAGACTTAACTGTTTTATATATTGCTTATTAATACATGACAATAATCAACTTAGTGTGTGTTTTCATCCTTTTGTATGTCATTGTCAAGGCCACATTGACATTTCTCCTGACAACGAGAGGAAAGGTGTAGGATGTGGTTCTCCCTTCTTGCCCATCTAAATGAAGATTTGGTGCACTTATCTCGACTGGGGCGACATATCCATGAATGAACTTAATACGCACTGAGACATGAACGTGATATTTAGGATATCGTGCACCTCTATAAGTCTTTGCGTGCGAAGAATAGGAATATTATGGAAATACGGATGAGATGAAATACCATCCAACTAACGTGAGTGAACGCGATTTGTCGGTCAGCAGGGTGAAATAAGGACTAGTCCCAGTGCATATTGAGCAATTCTTAGCATCATGGAATTGCATTTTTGATGTTCCACTTGTTTTGGTCGATCATTTTTAACAATTTAAACCAACCTATGACAAATTCACTTGTTAGCTTCATACTAATATCACAAAGTTAGAATATAGTGGTTGAAACAGATATGTAATTTTGATGAGACCGATATAATTGACATCTTGATTATAATCATGGAACAATCTCTTTCGCAATCAGAAATTCCTGTGAATTGTTTTAACAAATTAGAAATTTTCCAGTTTGGTAGGTTGGAAAATATACCAGATTACGATTTCCTAGGCATACGGGTTCAAATAACTGTCTTCTTTAGTGAGATATTTGAAGAATTGTGGAATTATCAGTTGGAATTTACGTAAACTATCAGAATTACTCTTTCCCTTTCTGAAAGCTATCTTTACTATAATCTCTTAACTTTTTCTGTACACACATTGTCTATCAGCAGAATGTCTTCCTGAGCATGCAAGCGCGTATATGGTCTTCTCTTGAGGAATCCTGTAGATCTGGGGCTGTACATTTACACAGAATTGCAGCAGCACATCATTTATCTCAGGCCAATGAAATCCAAAAAAACTTTTTTGATTTATTTTTTTCAGATTTTATAACTTACGTCTCATAGCTGCAAACTCACGGGATAGAAACTTTCATGAAGTTTATTTTCAATAAATTTATCGGTATTGGATAATACTTTCCTCGGATAGGCCTACTCAAAGATAACCCTACTGTTTGCTGATGAAGACAACTGCAACCCATCAACCAACTTCGATGTTCTCAATTTCACTGCGCAAAGCTGAATCTTCCGACAGTGAAACAGTGGAGGGTAGATCTCCACACCACACAGATCTCACAATGTGTCTGCACGAACATGATGAATGTTTGATGTTTGTCGTTATGAAACACAATGTCACCAACAATTATTGGTGACAGTTTCAGAAGAGCTTCCTCATTGTTATCAGATAGTATTCTTTAGCTATGAATAGGTTATTTGGATTAGCTAAAACCAAACTTTCAAATTCTTGTGTGTTTCAGACGGTTGTATTTCTGCTTTTAATAACTTGAAGAAAACCTAAATCGTAATTCCTAGTGTCAACGTCAACACCCTCCCGAAAGAGCTGGCAAAGAATATTGCTGTGAATGTCTGTATAATTTCAAGGTCAATTCTGCTAATTTGATAAATTTGGTAGATGTTAGATAGAAGCTGCTAATCCTTGAAACATTTCGTCGCAGTAGGCTAGCTATGACGTTGAACAACAATGTCTTTTGTATTTTATTCAAATGTTGAATAAGAAATGGTAAAACGAATTAAACTACTTTGAATTGCAATTAGTAGTTTTATAATGAGAACTCGAAGTTGTAGGGTTGATGAGAAGTGCGGAATTCATCTGATGGCTGGGATGACTGTTAAAAAAGTATAACCACTATTTTTGATAACTTTGATAGAAATGAGAGGCACCTGTCCCTGTTCAAACGGAAAGTCGGTCAAAGTCTGGGCCGAAGTCGGCAAACAATTTCGGCCCGAACGCGACGTGTCCGGACGCCCCTAAGTCGGCCCGGGTTCGGCTGGTCGACTTCGGCCCGTAGTGTATTGACCGTATGTAGCGGGTCGATTTGTGGTGGCCGAATCCAGTCCGCGAGATCTGCGTTTGGTTTGCCTTTACCTAACCGCATGTAATAGGCAATAACAACTACTCAGATGATGAAACTTACCTAGATTGAGTCCACTGAAGGTCAATTTTGTAAACGTAGACATCAGGATTCTGGTTGATTGTACCTCAAACAAGTTTAAATCTTGAATACAATGGATAATAACAATCATATCCAGTGGTATTCAAAACTATATCGTAGATGAGGTTCATTAGGATATTCTGCTCCTAAATTTTGATGTCTGAAACCAACAAAAATACATTATAAGCGAATTAAGATAGCAAAACGCAGACAAACTGTGAACAATGATGTAAAACATAAACCATGTAGAGCTCTATAACGACACATAATAGAGAAGTATACGACACAGAAATGAGCATTAATTTATTGTAAGATGAAAGAAGGTGATAATTAAACTATTTTTATATTTCATCATTCCAATAATTTACAACAGCAATGAGTTAATCGACAACACATTTTCCCAGGGTTGACAACATGCCGTTAAAGCATAAAGTCCGATGAATTTGATGTATAATTTAAAATGATTTTCTCCTTTAGCTGAAATATATAACAACGTACCGCAAGATGGTTTACTTACACATCCAAACCAACCATGTAGTGAAACATTCGAACCTGTGACTTATTTTCAAAGTTTGCGACTTGTTACCAAACAGGGTTGAGAAGGGAAGAACGTGGTCCCGGCGGAAATTCACATTTCAAGGAGGTCCAAAAAGGCCAACAAAATAATACTTAAAGCCGAGCTATTACTAATACAAATCCGTTAGAAAATTCTCAACCCTTAAATATTAGAAAAAAGATTTCACTCCCGATTCACGACCTTATATTTTAAATAAAGCTTCTTGTAATGACACCCGACGTCCTGCATGCTGACTTGATCACGGGAATAACCCAATGCTGGTAAAATCAAAACATTCGGAGGCAGTGGCAAGAATGCCTTTATTACAAAATACTGTCGATCAAATCAGTCAGTTACAAAGAATCGCAAACAATTACTTGTCACAGTCGGCAGACGATGAAACGTCAGGTGTCATTTCATGAAGTTTTATTCAATATGTAAGATCTTAAATTGTGAGTGAAATTCTGTTTTTTTTTAAACCAATGGCCAACCTCCCGTGAGACTATAAACTGAAACATTAGCATACACACGGAAATTAAATGGCATGAACAATTACCGTGGTATGGCAGAATTTTCTCCTTTTAATTTTTTTGTTTGTTTATAAGAATGCTTTCAATTGCCTCAACTCTTTTTCATGTACAATAGGCCTAATTAAGTAGCCCACTGCCTAATTATACTATATTACACGTAGGCCTGACAAAACGACAGACGGCTTGCTCACAAACTACATTATCGAAAAGCATCAATCAGCGAATTGAATTTTTTAAGATGGAGGACATTCATGTTTATTACCACTCCTGTTTTTAGGAAATATGATTCAATATCAAGGATCGAACTTTCAATCTCTTATCGACGATCCTGATGAATCACGCGATTAATTCTTCAATCAAATACACATTTTGTAACTTCAGGACAATTAGAATGGTTGGCTTAGAATCTGTTACTATACAATTGTTACCTATTGATGCGGTTTATTCTCCTGATTTGCGAGTACGATTTATTTGCTACTCACATGTCTTAATATTGTTGACGCACCATATACATTCTATTTAGGTACTCATATATCTGCGGTGATAATCTTTAACAAAGGATGGCAACACTATCTTCAATGAATAGAGAAAACTGCACCGTCAGCTGTTCGACGAGTTGATTCACACCCACACACCGCATGAGAAATCCGTGAACTAACTGATAGACGCAGCGCGCGGCGAAGAAATGCATTGCAATGTTCGAATTCAGGAGCTCGCCATCATGAAGACATGATAATCCCCTTTTAGAATAGGTCAGAAATAAAAATTGGGTAATTACAGTGGTCGGGATGCATTAGAATGAAGTCATGCTTTATAAATAATCATGAAAACTGACTATCGAAACATCGGAAAATAATGGCATTTCCACCTGAGCGCTTTATACGGACTTCTATAAATATAGTACCCATACAGGATTCCCGTCACAGTGCGATTTATCGCTATGTTCCGAAGTCAGCTACGTTTTTCGTGTTGCCGAAGTTCTGCCGAAAGTCGATTGACCGAATTATGACGCACTTGTGCCGACATTCATAAAAATGCGTGGCTATAAAAACATTTCTATTTATTTCATATTAAAACATCTTTCGCAGTTCATATCACAGTTCATACACAGATAATATAAATCACGATAAAAACTTCATTTGAATTGAAACTGCTCAAGATGGCCGAAGAGTCGCACTTTGCTGTTGTCGGCCCGGACACGATCCGACATTTACGTTTGCACAGGGGTACTAGTTTCATAAATATTTGACTCACATTGTGACTAATTTGACAACATTTTGATGGAAATGATCGGAAGCACCTGATTAATAATCTGATAAATTTGGTGGATGTCAGGTAGATAAAACCCAGTCAAATACTTGGCTAATTTTCATCATGGGCTTGTCTAATATTAGATAAATTATCTCGGTTTTTAACCCGGCCCTTTTTCCTACTTCGGATGTGTGCATTAAATCGCTTAAATATTAGATTTTGTGACTTAGCTATTTAGTTTTCTCCACTGCATGAATTCCAGGGTGTCTAGTGATTCGAGATAGCATCCATACAATAAAGAAACGCTGAATAGCATCTGACAACCCTCGGCTGTACTATTTTGGTATGAATTTGTGCTACACTAAATACATCAGTGGCTGAGGAGAACCAAGGATCAATTGGAAAAATTGTAAGAAATTGGCAAATCGATTACCGCTATTGTGGGAAATTGTATACTAATTGCACAGATGTAGATTTTATAAATACCGGATATACTACATCAGAAATGCAACTTTATTTTTTTTTGGTTGACAGTTACAAAGAAATGCTTTATTTCCAAATAGCGGGAACTCAACGCTATGATGAGCTGTCTCTGGCAATTTAGTATATAGATTGGCACTGAAAAGAAAACACGATTGACATAAGCTTAGAATGACCTGATAACTCGTATAAATTGGCTGCTGAACCATTCACAGCCACAATTCCTCCATCAAATTGGGTGGGTATAATAAAGTTTAGTACAATCAATCTGTAAGGTAAAAGCAATATATGCCTACTAAACTGAAAATGATAAGTGCCAGTAATTAAATCAAAATTTATTATCCATGAATTCTATCATGTCAATTAATTGGGCACGAAATAATCTACATGTAACTCTATTAATGTAAAATCCTATCCGCAGTCTTATAAGGCTTCAATAGGTAAGGGACTAATGCATGCGATATAGTAAGGACTTAACTTAATTGGAATCACTTATACGAATTATGAAAAATTGCTCACTTGAACGTTCCTCGACTACGAATTCTACTGCTATAATTGCTACAATGTGTGGGTAATACTTTATCAATTTGGTCAACTTTGTTCTAACGATGACGGTTGATTGGTCATTTGAATATTGACACCTGTCATCTGCCGACTAAGTCTCCCTGCTGTGATTGTTTAAGAAGATAGAAGTGTTTGAGATTGAGATGAAGATAAAATTATGAGATCCTGACAAGGACGCATGGTTCGTTCTCTACAGGTGTTAAAAATCATACAAAAGTTCAGCAAAACGTGTCTAAGAATGAAGAAAAATGTGACACTTAAAATGATTCAGCTTGTTAGTAATGAATTCATCAACAGGAACTTCGCATTTCGGCCCCTAATTCCTGAACGCTCAGACCTGTTCGAGTGAGGCCCTGAACATCTATTATGTACAGACTCAATGACACCAACTTTGAGTGTTAATACAAATAAAACAGAAAACAAAATATACAATGAATATTGAATAAAAATAGCGGAAACTATTCAGACTGACGGAAAATAACATGATGAATAATGAAATTGAAAATATATAAGTAACTACGCTGACAATGAGCTAATTGCGGAAAATTAGAATAAAGGAAAATGACATAATGAAAGATAAATCAATTAAAAATAAACAAATAATAGCAAAATTATAATCGAAACTGACAGTGTACGAAAGTCTAGAGTCAAAGGATCCGGAATCAATGTTCTTCGAATCAATTTTATGTTAATTTCATCTTTTGGCGACAGATGCCCTTGGAATCATAATGCCACCTGACACACCGCTTTAAAATCCATTTCAACTTATTAACCTTCTGAGTCCGAGGCCAAATCTTCCGCACAGCTCCAATTACCCAGGACGTGCATATCACTCGCTCAACTCCCCTGGTACTGAGTGAACAATGGGAACATAATACAGCGATGACGTCATATAATTAGAGCAATGTAATTTGAGTTTGTTGATGAAGTTGCACCGTCCTCATCAGACTGTAATTATTGTTCTAGTGGAAACTTAAATCAACTGAGTGGTACGTTCAACAAAATATAGATGTGTTCCACTCTGCCCCGTTCTCACCTAATGATGAAATCAAGAGTTTTGGACCAATTCTATTGGTGTGTAGCTGCCTGACTGTGGCAGTAAGCGTACAAATTATAGGGCCTACCACAAAAGGTCAAAATTTTCAAATGTTTTCCAAATGTAATGACGTCGAAATTTCTTGTGAAATAATGTGAGCTTTTCGTGAGTCATCTGCTTATGTCAACTGATGTAGATTTGCTTCTAGAGTTAGGCCCAAGGACGCCGGTACGACTTTAGGGCAGGTGTTGCATTGATCTAAAGGAAGACACTTTTAAGATATTCTATCCCATCCTTACACCCCATACCCGAATGTTTCATATCTTAATTATGCTTTGTAGCCCCACCCAAAGACCTGTTAGCTTTTGATTGATAAAACTATTACCGGTGTGCATGAGGACAAGCGTACGTAAATCAAATGAGTAAAAATCACGTTGCTGTCAATTCTAGCCGAGGCCTTGGATATCAATAACAAGTTAAATTCTGTAAATTTACTGCATTTATACAATCAAAAAGTCCAATTCTATTTAAATAGATCTTATTTTAAGGGACACCTTTTCTTTTTTCTTGGAAATGACATGCAATTATCCAGTGGATAGTGCAAAAAGAGAACTTCTATTCAATGCTTTTCCAGTATGTATGCAAGTAGGCTCGCTACATCAAGAAGCGTCTTTACAATTTAAACCATAAAACTTGTTCTTAAACAATTGCAACTCAAACAATTACAGGTATTGAATGAATTGCTGTGGATCAAGAAAAGCAACATGTAAAACTTTTCAAAACAATTCAAATCTCAGCACATCATGATATGAGACGGCTCCCATAGAACACAGGCGTAGACATTTCTGATCATCAGCACATGCTATTTGGCCAGAAGAAAATCGATGACAAATTAGATTACATTTTGACGATAAAAAATTGAAAAGTTTGGCTATTTTCACTTAAAATCGTTCCTGCTCAGAACAAAAAATTCTAATGTAGGTACTCTAAGTGAGCCATGTCAATGAATATTATACTTGAAAGAGATCAAGGAGCTTCTATAAAATATGTTCAATACAAAGCATGCTACAAAGCTCCGCGCTGTCATCACGCTTTGGATCATGGCAAAATTTGGAATATTTGGAAAAATACAATTTAGTTTTGAAGAACATGAGCACAAGAGTTTGCCGGTAGGCTGCATGTAAAATCATGTAGATTTTGTAATTTGTAATTTTGCAACAGCTTGCAATAATGTGTCTTGTCACACAAATTCTGAAAACCATTCGTAAATAGTAATCTGCAACATCACGTCAGCGTCATTGTCAAATGCAGAGCGTTAGATAGTGAGTTGATAGTGACAGGCAAATTTCAATGGGTGAGTGATGCTGTTAGAGATTTGTTAGACTAGCAGTGTTTCTGTGCGCTCGCCTCTTGTTGTTCAACAAGACGAGATCATTTTTTCGCTACCTACATCAAATGATTTTGTTTGTTGATAATTTTGCTTTCAATTCACACTAAAAGTATCGTATAGCTATCTTTATAATTTCCTAATACACGTGTGACCGGAAAGTACTCTGGAGGATTCATTTCACAATGATAGCATACATCAAATGCGTAACAAGCATGGTCCGCGTGAGACCGAAATCACATGGCATTACAACGTGACTAAAAACTTGTATAATCCCAGTAGTCCAAAACTTGACAGTATGTTGACTATCCACTCGACTCCATGCATGTACTATATAAAGCCATGTTATAATGATCAAGTTGTCACTGATTCTCTTTGTGAGTTACTGTTGACCATCTTTTACAATATACGTAATCTTTCATATAAAATATTTTCTCTGTCAAACATCACCATGGAAAGCAAGATTGAATATAATTTGAGTTAAATCACTCCATTGCTGGATGTGTATTTAAGAGCTAGTTTAAAGCTCATTTCAAAAGTCCAGGGTGCTGCCAGTTTACACACGTAAAAGCAAATTTATGTAGACGGTAATAAAACCATGGCTTCTGGGCGGCAAACTGCAGACCACAACACGCTTCAACTGCAAGTTTATTAAAGAATATTTTTGGGTAATTCATGAAGAGGGCACACATGCAACACTTGCAGCACCTGGTTTAGGGCAACATTTGCATCTGCAACACGTGCAACACCCTTGCCGGCGTCCCTGGTTAGGCCTATGACATTCCAGCACATTCTCTCTTAATGAATGGATGTCAGAAAATGAAAAGCTTGGCATGTAAGAGGTGCAGTGGCCTAGACAATAGATATTCTTTGCCTGCATCACGGAAACAAGTAGAACAGAGGTGATCGCGGCGTTCTTAAAGCATGTGAAACAATTCATTATGGGATGCAGCCTGAGAGTAGCTACACATACTGCTGCACACCTGCTTGAAAACTGAGAATTTACAAAATTTGAAAGTTGACCAAGCTCGCAATGTGTAATACAAAGTCATCTCCGCTATTGTCAGCGTCAGTATTCCGACTGTGACAGTTTCAGGACGCTAGGACGTTCATCACAGATAACCACAGCCGCACAGATCATTGTTTATTGAACATGCGTGCGACTCTCTTATCAACTTCCTTTGAAGATCATCAAAACATGCGCAAATACATCTTCACATTGTTTCACACAGCGCAGACATGCCAATAAATGATCCTCTGTCTATCAGACCCACTTAGCGGACATGTCGATAATGTCGCAATCATCAATCCATGTCCTACATTTGCTATAATAACATCAATGAGAGAATTAGACACTACTTTAACACTAATGGTCAACAAAAATAAAACCTGGAATGTTCATGGTATCAATTTTGATTCCCTCGAAATTCCCTTGATTGAATGTAGTTAATTAGAAGGAACTAATACATGCATTTCTGTCCCATTACTTCCATTTATATTTGTTGTGATAATGACTTCTTATTGATGCGTTTATAAGATTCAACATAGATATCTTAACTTTCATTCATTTAGTTGCTGACTATCGGACTATTTTGTGAATGCATTTAATAGCAGACCGTTGATCACTGACTTTTGTAAAATTGTCAAATACGTTTACTTGGATGGGCAGGATTCACCCACATTCGTATAACAAGGAAAACTATGACAACTCGTCGATGTCATCATTTGATTACATTTCGCATATAGCACAGATATCTTGTGCTATAAGATGGCTATCTGTGTACTTATGGCATTTCATCACTCCATTGCAATTTCATTCGCGCCATGCCCCTGCTATTTTTTCATTACATCAACTACACAAGAATCTGAGACGCTAAGTCCTCATACAACACTCAACCATATGAAAATGCGAAAATACGGTATTGTGACCGGACAATCAGCTAAGAAATTTACTTCAACATAACTAACAGCTGATAAATGATTACTAGGTAACTTCAATGATCAGATGTTACCTGCTCGGATCCGCCTTGCGATCACTTGTGGAGTTGGTGAGGTCGTCGATTCAAATTCGGGTAGTCGGAGCTGTCTGAGAAAGGAAGAGAACATCTGCGGATATTTTTTGTTTTTGTTGTTAAAGGACCGGCTTCTCGCTAACGGCACAGCAGTCCCGTTTATCTAAGAATAACGTGCATGTCAACATGCCGTGACATGCACTTAACAACGGTCTTTGCTGATGCAGAACTTCAGCAGGGAATGAGATCTCAATGAAGACGATGAATAGCACTACACATTCATATTCGAAGTTATTCTCAGATGAAGACTGCTTCGATTTGTATTGATCGAAGATAGTGAGTGTATCATTCTTCGAAGATAGCTGGTTAGCTAGATTCGCTAGATAATAGCTAGATAGCTTATTAGCTGAAGTTAGTTAGATCTCATCGAAGTTTGCTCTGCTTGTCGATTTTGCGCAGTTTGCCGGACAGTAGGTTAGCAAATGACATCTGAAAATGCTTCCAATGTGAAATTGATATCTATGTATGTGATGGAATGGAGTGGAAGAGTTTCCATGGCAGTATTTTTGGTGGTGTTGTCAACCCACTACCTCCCTGCTATTGGGAGAGGTTTCGGGGACATCAAGTGTCCGACTAGCCATTCGCCCGCTCACAACGGCGAATGAGCTCTGTGCACGTGAAGGGGGCAACCCGTAGGTCCCATGGTGTGAGCGTTGTGTGTGTTTGTGTGCAGAAGAAGAAGTGCTTTGTATTGTGCGGTTGAGATTTACAAAGGGGGCAAAGAGGTGAAGAGTGGACAATCAAGAAGGGTGATTTGTTGGTGCGGAGCTGTGCCAGTGTTCTGCATGTGAGTGTCTCGAGCGTTTGTTCTGATTTGTGAACCGTTGGGAATTGTGTTGATGATTTTGTTTTTTTGTCTGTGCGTTAGAGGTATGTGCCGACAGTATTTTTGGTCAATCATGAGATCAGATCCAGCACAACGAAACTACGCTACCTAAGATCTATCAGGTGTAGGAATAATATTGGCGGGAATTAAATACTCCGAAATACGCGTTGTACTCTGCTAGAATCTCAGTTGTATAAGGAGCGTAAAAATGAAGTAACTGCACGTCTAAATAAATAAATGTATCAAAAATATTAATAGCGGCGGTCGGGTCGCAATCTATTGGGAGCCAACCAATGAGTTAAACTCTTGGATTTCTTAAACGGTAGGTTCTCTTGAATTGCTGAGTGCAAGCCTTGCTGTAAGCACTGGATGTGTGACTTTGGTACACTTTCTTCAAAGATAAATTCACTAAAATTCTGAAAATGTATTTCTGTACATGTACAACATTTCATTTTGTTGAAAACTGAATGTCACATGTGATCCATTAGCTAATGTCAAGAGAATGATGTAAGATGAACTGCCAATGTACGATGAATGTTACGTAAATGGATGTTGACCTACTTCGATTAACCAGAGAATAGGCTGGGCATGCAGAAGGTCACCTGAGCCTAGTAATAATAATAATGACAATTGTATTTGCATAAAACAACAAATACATGGCCCGAAGTGGACATACACTGAACATTTGAACAGAAATAAATTGAATGAGGACAGGTCATACTGCTTTAGCTATCAAATATCGTTGATGGAAGGAAGAATGGGCTCTAAGTCAGAGACAATGACTGCACAAGTTCATTGACGAGCCCGGCAACATTCAAAGAACCGAACTACCGTGCAAGCCATTCTCAACCGCCTCCGGACAGGTGTAGGTCGCTTTGCCGCCAGCATGAAAGACTGGAGACTAAAAACGTCATCAGTCTGTGATTGCGGCTACCCAGAGCAGACTCTAACGACCACCCAACGTCGACCAACGCCTCAAGATCCTGGACGACGACACGAGGGCTAGCTGAAACGAAGTTGGAAATTTGAGCGTCGGCAAATGGCAAACGACAGAAGAAGAAAATCGTTTTTAATAAAGAAGTCAATGATGTACCTTTGGAATTCAGCTAGTGATGAAGCACGTCTTCTCTGCCTAAGTATTACTTATTATTTATTACACATATCATTACTGTATTGATTTTAGAATGCCAGCCGCATATAAGTTTATGCGAGGCCCCGCCCGCCTGGGCTTGAGCGTTCAGGTAGAGGGGCCGAAACGCAACCAGGCGGGTACCTGCTGACGACTGGCTATTGTTTTCTTTGTTTTAACATTGTTTTTTCATCGCTAACTGCCCTAGTGTGATGAATGGGCTGTGTCAGTTACTGTTCTCCATGGGGTTGACATGGTGATTACTAAGTGTCTATTTATATATAAGTGCCTAATCAATCGAGCCTGAAACTCTGACCAAGGAGATCACTTGTTAAGCGACCTTGTACGATCTCGTACACATAAGGGTGAAGTCCAGCCCGTATAGCGCTATGTTATGGACCGCCGGGAAGGTCCGCCGGGCACGCAATCAGATCCGTCAAGTCTTTATGCTTAAAGACCTTCATGCATTCATGCATTTGTCGAGGATCACAAGTCAAAGGACCATTAGGGGTAAGGTCCAGCCCCGCTTTAGAAGCGCTGATTGAAAAATGGACTAGTGGGAAGGTCCTCCACACCGATCTCGTCAAGTTTGGCTCTAAAATGTAGTCCTAGGATAGTCAAAAGTTTGACGCGCCTTGAACGTTTAATGTCTGCTGGTGGGAACGCACCACCTGTCCTCTTAAGGGCAAACCTTTAGTCTTATTAAATATAAGTTTATTAAAATTGTGAAACATTTAGACGTCGTTATGGAAATGTCCCAGCTTCAATAACAAGGAGATCCACATATTGAAAACATCACACGAATAAATAAATGTCGAAAATCATGATTTGATAATTTTGGATAAATTGTCATTTTGTCTGAGGTTGCCCTGATTACAGTATACAAAAAGATCACTAAACCTGATGTCAACAAGTTTGCTCACAATCTGATATATGAAGATCAAGCGTTATCGCTGTCGGCGATCATTTGATGACAAAAGATCATGTTTCTTGAAGAAGCGAAGTCTGTAATCGAGTTTCCGTAAATTGGGAAAGAATCGAGTCATTCGCCGTCATAGAAGTAGATAATAGTACACTAGAATGGAAGTTTGATATCTTGCCTATGTACAATGATGGCACAATGAGAAATCTATGGTTTGTAGATCAGATTCGATCTAAAACATTGTATCATAGTCAAACTATTTGCCAAGTTGGTTGTGGAAGTTGTTGACAGCAAATTGCAGGATTTTCATGAAGAGAATTGCAAGTGAGATGGCAGCATTGTTTCATGTGAAAGCCTGCTATTCCATGGATTAATATACTGTGTCTATTTGTGCCAGTCATTGACACCTATTTTCCAATGTTTCAACACTGGAATACGAATTGAAATTTGGTTCCCAGAGTCATAATCGAAAGTAGTCGGTGTACTGGTTGTAAGAACATTTCAAGAATTCAAAGAGAAAAATTCTAATTATTGGATTATTTCTCCTCCTAACGGTCAAGAAACCTAGCGCTCTTCTGCAAAAAATCACATCGAAGCTTCTTTAGAGACAGTCATTTATCGGATAAATGAAATATCGTTGGAACTTTTCAATTAATCACTAAATGATTTATATGACATAGTGTGATGATATTTTGGAGGCTCATATTCGAATGCATGCAAAGGTTTTGAAAATTATTCAAATATAATGAACAGGGGAATCCTTCAAAGTAAAATGAATACTGTAAGATTTCTTAGCCTCTGATTTCAAGCTGGACTAATGTATTGTTTGAAATAACGGATCCTTATTCATTGCAATAATTTCTAGGGAGTCCGCAAAACAGATGTTCGTTTTTTTCGATCGTTTATTGTCGAGATCTTTCGACCGTTCTACACGATCATCGTCAGGAAAGTGACAAGAAGCAACTTACATGAGAACTGTTAACCAAGTTCTAACAGCTTGAAACACAGATTAAAGACACAAAGAAAAAACTAACTCTGAAGTCACAAAATAAAAGATAAGGTATGCTACTGTACAAAATTAATAAGTAAGACGCTAAAACCAGAAATCAAAAAAGAGAGACCTTATCTTTTATTTTGTGACTTCAGAGTTAGTTTTTTCTTTGTGTCTTTAATCTGTGTTTCAAGCTGTTAGAACTTGGTTAACAGTTCTCATGTAAGTTGCTTCTTGTCACTTTCCTGACGATGATCGTGTAGAACGGTCGAAAGATCTCGACAATAAACGATCGAAAAAAAACGAACATATGTTTTGCGGACTCCCTAGAAATCATTGCAATGGACAAAGTATGTTCTGTAAATGGACATTACAAGTTGCATATGTGTCTGATTATACTCTTGATTGATTATAGGAGCGATATTTCAAAATGATGACCATACAGAACGTTTTAAAGGATTTCCTTCTCTGCCATCCTGTCGCTGCACTATTTTATAAATTCACTATTGCTTTTGTGTACATGATCTTTGGACAAGGGGCAACAATCCAGTCACAAATTGCCTTGATAATTGAAAATGCCAACCAGAAAACAAGAAAACCAGTCCGCAAAAGTTCCCCCGGAGTGTGCCATAATTTTCATACAATTTCCATTCTAGGACTTTCTATGGTATTGTTAATTTCTATGTTCGCCGTTGAACATTTTCCAGCAGATTAACATTCTTGGCTCGATAAGTATTCCAAATAAGACATCACCGACTGTACAGGAAATTCCAGTCTATTTCCAGAATCTTGACTAGGTAGAAGTACACGAACCTCTCATCATTGCACAGTTGGAAAGAAGCTCAAATTCTCTCTCCTCAGATTGAACCGGTTATCGAGTCTTCCTCCCAACTTCGGCGGATTCCCCGACCTGCGGATGCTTGATCTTTCCTACAACAACCTCAACGAAACGATGCTGTCAGAAAATCTCTTCAACTGCGGTGAGGCCTTCCACTTCTCCGTCATTCTCACTCAAATCTCATCATCTTTCTTTACCTACAGAGAACTTATTGTCGCTCTACCTCAGCGATAACGAATTCGAATTCCTTCCTCCTTCTATCGGCAAACTGAAAAACATGGAAATTGTGAGTTCAACTTATTCTGATGTCCACTGTTAACTTCTAGGGATGTCATCATCCATTCCCATAGAAATCTGATATCATTTCCATCTCCCTCTCCAGTTGGGCGGAGCTGTCCAAAGTCATGTACGTGAATAGCACGGCATGTGCTTCGTTTCCACCGCTCCATATGCTCTTTCTTAATTAGCAGTCGAACATTGAATCAGATTTCTGTGTTTATATTGTAGTTGGTACTTCGAGACAACGACTTGGTCATTCTACCTCCAGAAATCGGCAATCTTGTTCGTCTGCGGGAACTCCTTCTCAACGGCAATCGCCTGACCGCTCTTCCACCAGAATTCAGTGAGTTTTATGAAGAGATGGACTTGTAATCATTTGTTGAGTGAAAATAAAGACTTTTGATCAGTTGATTGGGAAGGGACACGTCTACCAGTAGTCCAATGTCTCAAGAAATCATCAAATTCGGTCACAAAACACGAGATACACACATGATGATAACAATCAATCTTTGAAGATTTTTCTCTTCATCATTTTGCACTGGTTCTCTGGTCTTATAATAATAGTATATAAGAAATCGTTGCAAGGAAGAAGTCAACATTGAATTGAATACAAATATTTCACGAATTTCTATGGGACCTGAAGCTATGATATTGCTCACACCAATCAACAAGAATGACGAGCCATAGATATGGGATGAAGGAAGACAATCGATGTACAGTATAGAGTTATGGTTACAATGAGTAAAGTTCACCTACAATTCACCAGATACATGACTGAATGACTTTTCTGAACAGAAAAAGGAACCACGTCTTTACTTGTGATCATGCAGTTGGATTGCTTCTTTGTAATAAGTCCGGATACTGGCTATGATTGTACACGTATATCGTTGCTGTGCCCACCGGTGACCGGCCACGCCAGACGCGATTACCAAGCTTTGCAATAATCTAACGTGCATATGTAATTTTGTGCTAAGAAATTACATGATACAACTGAAAAAATAAATATGAACTATCAGAAAATTTGATATAAAATTGGCTTAAGCAAATAAAAACAAAGAACATATGCCAATATGTATGTTATACGATGCACATTGACAACATCTTTGACATTGACAGACATGCGACGATCAATTCCAGTTGGGCCTAAAATGTCCTCTGCTAATTATTTGCAATACACAGATCCATATTTTAGTTTCAGCCTGGTGAATACTCAAAGATCGCTGTTGACATGAGTGAGACTTATTAATAGCCAATTCCTCAGTGTGATATTCGGATTCTCACTGAAATTGTTAATGTCATGAATTCCATAGAGGGAGTTGAGTGTTTATCAATTGATACCCCATCAGACTTCGTGTGAATATTTTTTCTTTCACTTGGATTGATAGCAGTGCATTAAATTGCTGTATTACCGCTCTCATCTTCAAACATTTTTTTCAGAGGAATTACTGAATAAATATTCTTGAAACTTGCCATGTAATATCAGTGAATTATGCTTTATATCATATGCCATTTCTAAGGCTTTTTGTCGCATCGCACATTGCACAGTCGACAAGACAGCTCCATTGCCGTAATGCTTTTTTTGCCACGATGAGGACCGTACGAAAATGGGTTCAAATTTAAGCATCTGTTTCTCATCTAACTCTTTTAAACAATTAAATATCTTTGGTTTTTGGGCTATTAATTATAATATGATTAATGCGTTTAAAAAACATTTTGTGCTTTCCTCCTGAATGTGCGCTGGAACCCTAATTATGTATGCCGGCAGAAATGCATTTCAAACTCATTTCAATCATTTCTATGACCTCCAAGGCCATTGAGAGTGAAATACAATTTTGAATTTTATATCAGGAATGTGTTTCAGTCATTTCTTCTGTTTGTCTTGAAAATGGCTACAGATGAAGAATATAGTCGAAATATATTGACAAATGTGAAATTCTGATGACATCAGACAACTCAGCTTTCCTACAAAAATAATGAATGTGAGTGGACGCCAAGACATTTTAATATCAAAATGAAGTATAGAGACAAGTTAAGATAGTTATCAAATCATGGACCTCTGACCATTAACAAAGAGCACTTAATTTATCATTCTTCAAGTCACTTCCTTTGTTTGGCTGTTAGGTAACATAGATATTGATTCTACAGGTTAATAGTTGACTTATCAGCTCTTCGATCAATTCAGATAATTGACTTATTCTTGAGGAAAATCAGTTCGTTGATTTTTGACGTAATTTTACCTTTTGCAAATATTCCAAATATTCCTACATCCGCTGTGATTTAAATCTGAACAATTCACCCGATGACGTTCCTCCCAAAATAGTGTGTTTCTTACAACGAGCAGTATTTGTTGTGTCATATTAAACCATTATATTTAAACACTAGAAATGTCACTGTGATCATTCAGGGTGTCCGCGCTCCCTGGAAAACCTGGAAATCCTGGAAAACTCCTGGAAATTTTGAGACTAATTAAAATACTAATTACAAAATGTTGAATTCATACTTAATCTATGGTTGAAGTGGTCTCTATTTTTCCAGATTTTATTCTTCATATCTCTACTTATTTGTTACAATTATAGCCTTCATTCTCATACAACTGTTTTGCTTTTAGAATATTTCAGTGACTGGAATCTGCTATCATAACGTATACAACATAAATGAGACCGAAGTTCGTGGTATAGTTAACTGTTGTCGAACTCCAAACCGTTGCAAAGTATGCTGAATTAGTAGCTGTGAATTCCCTCATAAACGGTGCGCGGTATGGCGAACTATGAGCTGTAAACTCCCTCATTAACGTCGTGTGGAATGGTGGACTATAAGCTGTAGACTCCCTCATTAACGTCGTGTGGTATGAGGAATTAGGAGCCGTAATCTAGGACTAATGCCATTACACACCGTGTGGCCGTGATTGCCGTGATTTACACCGTGATTGCCGTGTGGCAGAATCTACTGACGCAAAGTGGTGCTAAACCTATAAACTTTATTTAGGCACCAGGCTTGTTCCGAATGATCCGATCCGAGGCTAATATTGAATATTTTCAAACACATTTCAAGTAGGTTTTCAATATGCAGATATATTATTCCGACACGTCGTGTGCCAATGAGCTTTCCTCGGTCAATTCTTCTCCGTGTCATTCTCCTAAACTGATTGTGATTACTCTCATGCATATGTAGCACATCATCCATTCTGTTCCTCTTTCTGGCTCTTGGTCTTCCACCTTCGACGGATTCACGCAGCAATGCTTCAGTTCAACTTATCTGAAAGACAACGCTCTGACGTTCGCCGTGTTGCATTTTATTATAGAGTGGACTTAACCCATTAAGTCCTAGCGTGACCATATGGTCACAACCACACTATTATATTAAAGTTGATCCAATTTTTTTTATATGTTTGAACAATTATCTTGTTTTCGCTTTAATAATATAGCAGAATACCCTGTTGTTTTAGTTCACAGTATTTTCGATTGGCTGTCATCTCTTGTTTCGGTGGCGCTAAGTGAAATATCGTGGCTACATCGTCCAAGAGGAGAAAAACGTAAGTAACGCTTTTTCATTGCATTCTGAACACCTGAAAAACTAATCAGTGAAGCAACAGTCCCAGTGTATGTTACTATCACGACCTATAAGGTGTTATCGGATATAGGAAATTTCGCTTGAAGGATGATCTACCTAAGAACCAGTTATGTAATCATGATGTGACCATATGGTCACGCTAGGACTTACGAGATACATACATCTCTGTACAAAGTTGAATTTTAACATGTTTAGAATACCAAACTTCTCTTGGTTTTTAAAAATAAAGAGGCAAAGTTAAGAATTTGCATTGAATATGCATAAATGACGTGTTTGAAAATTACAACCCGGCAATATTTTCATGTTAAAAAAAGTTTTGCTGAGGAATCGAACCCGTGTCCTTACGGATAGTGTATCAAACAACGATACCACTGCGCCACTCGCGCATCTGCTTGCTGTCATCTACTTAGACTGTCATATTAATTTGCAGGTACACTGTTGATGACGTTGTCGCTTTGGTGGAGCAAGATGAAATCGACGAGAATGACATTTTCATAGAGCCGCCTGACGCAGCTGTTTTAACAGACGAAGATTCGGGTGATGAAGCGGATCATATGTCGGGAAACCAGTTACGTGCACAAGCGCATGTAGCATGCCTTGAAGACGAGGACGCAGGGTACAAATATGAATTCGACTTCGAGCTACTTTCCAACATAGAAAAGTCTTTGAAGTGGTGTAGAAAGGACAATAAAAATAATATCCCCCTATTTCCAGAACCCAGTTATGATAGATACAGAGATTTTTCTCCGATCGAGCTATTCGAACTCCTTTTTGGTGATGAGATCATTGATCACATATGTGTTGAAACACAAAGATATATTATGCAGAAAAATGAGCCATATCTACATTTTTCGAAATCGGAAGTTAAGACTTTTATTGGAATAATGATTCTTTCAGGTTACGTCTCCTATCCAAATCGCAGGATGTTTTGGGAGAACCAGGACGATACCCGGAACTCCTTGGTATACCAAAGTATGAGGCGAAATCGTTTTGAAACTTTGATGACCCGAATTCACTTCGCAGATAATAGCATTATCGATATGAATGATAAGTTATTCAAAGTGAGACCTTTGATCACACATCTAAACAGGAAATTTAGAGAACATTTTGTGCCCGAGCAGCATCTAAGCTATGATGAGTCCATGATCAGATATTTCGGATCTCATGGAATCAAACAGTTTATCGCTAATAAACCCATACGGTTTGGGTATAAATGTTGGTCCCTCAACTCTAGTAGTGGGTATCTTCTGTCTTTTGAGGTGTATCAGGGGAAACAATGAAAATTGATGGAGAACAATATGAGAAATCTTTTGGAAAGGCAACAGCACCTTTATTTTCATTCTTAGACGAACTGGAACGTATTCAAAAGTTACCGTATCTTATATACTTTGATAACCTTTTCACTAGTCTGAAAACCTTAGTTGAGTTCTCTAATCGAGGATACGGTGGTACAGGTACTTGGAGAGAAAACAGAATTCAGAAATCATGTCCAATTCGCCCAAACGAGGCAAAGTGTGATAGAGGCACAATTTCTTTTGCTTCAGATAGTAAGACAAACATCGTTATTGCACATTGGAAGGACAATAAGGTTGTCACAGTGGATTCTAATTGTCACTCAATACACCCTATAGGGGAATGTCGTAGATATTGTCGTCAATCGGGTCAGAAAATATCAGTTTCATGTCCAAACGTAATCAAATCATACAACCAATGGATGGGTGGAACTGATCGAATGGATCAAAACGTCTCTATGTATCGGACAAATATCAAAGGAAAAAAGTGGTATTTCCCTATTTTTTCATGGTTAATTGATGTGGCCATTCAAAATGCATGGCTACTTCATCGGGGTATTCACAGAAATTGCCCACTTTTAGAGTTTCGCCGGAGAATTGCGCTTTCTATTTTAAACCTAAATGGTGTTAAACCATCAGGTGGTGGATGACCACCACTTTGGGAAAGAGGATTATCCGCGGATGTACGTTTTGATAATGTAGGACACTATGTGCGAGTTCCCACTGGTTCAAAACGTCGACGATGCCAAGGAAATAATTGTTCCTCAGTAATTAGATCCGAATGTACTAAATGTAACGTTGGTTTGTGCATTCCCTGCTTCGAAAATTATTATAAACCATGACATTCAGAATTGTGTTGAATCTTTGATAAGCTGACATTTTGATAATGAATAGATCTGATAATAATTTTGTGTAGCAAAGAAAATTATATTTGCTATTCCTTTTGTTGATTATTGATAATAACCATTGTTCGAATTTTATCAGTTACGTGATGAATAGTAAATTGTATTCATTGTATCAAGAAATGTAGTTTTGTTAATCACTTGCCATATTCAAAAGCAATATGTACCTCGTAAGTCCTAGCGTGACCATATGGTCACACCATGTACCCTGTAAGTCCTAGCGTGACCATGTGGTCACAGGCTGCAGATGTAAAACTAAAGAAGCACCGGCATAATTTCAATCATAAATGCGCAAAGTAACCCCTAAGGATGCGTAACACAAAATATATTATATTTCTGTGATGTAAAATAATTCGGGCATTAATGGGT
>CAJQUW010014928.1:0-53596 GCA_907163375.1 Prostheceraeus crozeri
GTCGAGTGATTTTTACAACTTTGGAATCTGATGAGGATTTCGTGTGGTGTCCGAATTCATCGTGCAGTCGTCCTCTGAGATTGCTTGGTTTTTCACAACATCGACAGAGGTCACCAACTGTGCCGCTGAATGTTTGGTGCTCATGTGGGACCTTGTTCTGTCCAAGTTGTCGTCAAGAAGCTCACTGGCCTGTGTCTTGTACCGTTTATTGTTCGTTCATCGATGATCTCAAAAGTAGAGGTGAATGGAAACCTCAATGGCAGTTGACTGACCATACACCTCTTCTAATTAATGCAAAGCCTTGTCCGGAATGCCATCAGATGTGGCAAAAGAACGGAGGGTGTAACCAAATGAACTGTCCATTATGCTTAGAGTGCTATTGTTGGCACTGTGGCAGGAGTTTTGAAAATCACGAGATGCCTTTTCCGTGTGATGTCTATGAAAACCATTGGCCACATGAGGAACTACAAGCGGAAGTACATATTATCCAACCAGAATTTGCTCCTCTACATCTTAGAATGCTGGCAGAAACTGCGTCCCTACAAACTTTAAAACAGCGTTATCTTCGTCTGCTGAAACGAGCTATGCAGGCTGGAACATCTCATCCATGCAAGAATTCTTCAAACTTGGAAAGCACTGTCATGTCGCTGTTGAGACCTTTGTCTGAATGTGCGCAGGTGTCCCAGTTTGCAAAACTTGCAAGCCTTTATGAGGAGAATCAATTGTTAAAACAACAACTCATAGATTGTTCAAGCACATGTGAAAAATTGACTGTAGCTGGTTTGACTGCATTGAGCAGTTTGAATGCAGCAGAGGTAGCGAACACTCGTTCTGAAGCCTTTCTTCGACTTCGAGACTGTCAGGTTAAAGGACATGACTCAGTTTTACAATTAAAGCTTTTGTTTAGTGAATTTCATTGATAAGAAGATGTGGAATGTGCTGTGCTAGAATATTTTTCCATTATTTTTAAGTTAATAATATATTGGAATATTCAACTAACAACATTCCTGTTTTTTGATTGGAAATTGTTTCTGCCTTCATTTCAGTTACTTATGCATTTGGTGGTTGCAAGCGCTCTTGAAATATCAGTGGTTATTTCCTAAAGAAAAAAGGTTAATTTTACCTTTTCATAAATGATTGAAGTCTCTCATTCTCTAACTCAGTTTTTCTGGAAATTAGTTGCCATTGATTTATTAATTCCCACTTTAATTACAAAAATATATTCAAAATAGTGTCATAAAATGATTTACGGCATTCAAGAAGCACAAATGTGTCCCTTTTTTTGCTTTATTCTGAAAACATTTTGAATATTTTCTGATAGAAGCGTGGTTCTCTGTAATTCGTACAAACGATTAAAAGTCTTGTAGTCGGATAGTAAATTAAATCAATGTGTCTTGTTTGATAATTATCTTGATGCGAACCAAATTTTGAGAAAAATTTATAGAATAATTCACTTCACCAGTTAGTTCGTTTCGGTAAACCACTTATACGTAGTTCTTAACAAACACTATAGGCAAATAGATAATTAATATTTCTAGTCAGAACATTGTATTAGACGTTTCAGATACCTTTTGTTGAGAATCAGGCATCAAGCTATACAAGGAAACTTATCAAAAATCCTAGAGGGGAATCAAAAAGACGAATTCACACTCGCCTTAGAGAACATTGCTTGCGGGCTATTTCTGCAGCCCTTCACAATCACGCTTCAATTAATGACATTTCCTGAACATTTTTACGCAGCAATTTAATGAATTTGCAGTCTTCACCGCAGGGTGGATGTTGAGGGAATGGAACTCAGAGCCTCAGCCCTGTACTGTAAATAATGTGTTGTAAATTCATTTCCATTGCTCATGACTACGTCGATGGCGAAACATCGGGCATTTCTTACACTGCGACTTCTTCACGATAAAATTTCGGTCTAGAAAACTGATTCTCCTTTATTTTATGAAATCATTTCAGGGTTGTCAAATTATCCATGGCAATTCAGAAGGTAAGTTACTGGGACAGAATCATACCTCTTCACCAGAATTAATCATTATACGCGATTACAACTTACTGGAGGCGCTATTCTGAAAAAAATTTCCTTTGAATTCAAAATTAGTGTAGGCATATACTGAACAGTCGAGATCATTTGAGGATGAGTGCAATTCTGCAAGTTCTATTCCTGAAGAACATGCAGTAGTCGCCATGCAACCACCTGTAAACTTTTTGCAACGCTCCCGAATACAGTTAACATAACCATGGATAATTGTTTTTTTCTCATGCGCTGGAAGAACTTGAACCATTGTTGGCATGATTCATGCCAACCAGAAAGAGATCCCGCCTATTGCCAAAACAAATATCTGGTCAGTAATAAAGAAAATTCTGTTCTTCATCATGTGGAAAATATACTTGCATTCTTTGTTGAATTTTGAAGAAACCGCTCTTGATTCTATCTACAATGGCTATTAGCAATTTTCTTCAGCAAGATGAAGAATAAGAGCGAAACTAGATCGATGATAGATACATAGTCTGAACAAATGAGTACAAATATGTGCGAATACATGCATTGGCGTGCATTTTGCTCGGAGAGACATGATTGCCTCCGATGTAGTGCCGGAATAGCTTAAGGTTTTGAAATAATACAATTTATCGCATACAGACGAGTTATTTTCCCATTATGATTTTCAAGTGGGAATTCACGATCTCAGCGCAAAAAAGAGCAATTTTGGGAAATCTCCACTCTTCTGTGCGAATTGATTCTACATTTGCACATATGGACAAGTTAATAGGAATCAATCACAAGGCCGCTATCGTCCGTGCTCAGGGGTCTTGGCACATGCCTTTTTACAGATGTGAAATTACAGATGTGTAAGAAAATTACAGATGAGCTAATTTTCTATGTGTTAAATTATATTTTTCATACCAAAAGTTATCTTATTGTTTTTTATTATATAATTTATCAATCTATGCTTTATTTTATAATGCTATTTTATTTATCAATGTTATCTATGTATATATTTTATATGTATATAATTATTATCTATGTATTTGTGATACAACGAAAAACAACATTTTTATATCAAACAGATAATTTTGTACGTTTTTATCCATTACAAGGTATATACTGTAAAATGGGGTAATTCGGACACCTGGTCAATTTTTATCTTTAATCGACTAATGAAAATTGTTAGATGCTTCTAGTGAGACCGAAATGCATTTTTTAGTTAGATATACATTAATCAACTGAAATTTATCAATAGACGCGAAAATTTTTTTCAGTGTATTCACAGCTACATTATATTTAAAATTCAAAAAAGTCGAAAAAAACCAATTTTACCATTTTTCATCAAGTTTGATCTACCACAAAGCTTTGTTGCATGTTGAAAGCGAAAAGTTCTGGCTGGCTTGCGGAAGTACCATTAGAAACCCTCACTAATTCAGTCACTCGTTTGTAGCTGGTCAGTTGTTGTACCCAAATACAGATGACGCGAATTCTTGGAATTTCTTGTGCCGGTGGGTGTAGTAAGCAAGGCTAATTGATACTGATCAATCTGCTGAGACGGCATTTCTCACTGTCTATTGTTATCGCACGCGAGTATGTTGATGAATCACGCGCAAACTTGCTCAGCGATCAAGGATTCAATGTATGACTCACGTGACCAAGTGATGAAGACGACACATGCGCAAGCTGTTCAGTCGCCTTTATGAAGTCCAGTGGACCGGGCTGGATCCAATGTGTTACTTGTGCCGAGTGGTTCTGTGGCAAGTGCAACGGTGGAAGCGTTGATCCCTTTTCGAGTGTGCCCAGTGTACATAGACTCATTTTAACTTCAGTTTGCAACATTTGCATTTGATTTAGATCGTTTCTGTTCAGTTTGAAATACAAAACTTGTTGGTGTCCAAATTACCCCATTTTTTCTTTTTTTAAGTACCCCTCGTAGAAATTATCCAGACAAATTTCTACAAAGCTTGAGGTTACCGGGTCATTACATATTGTAAATAACGCCCCATTTGCGGTTCATATAGGATTATAGGATCATAGCATCATTACAAATGACAAAAAAAATTAAAAAACCATCAAAAAGGTGTCCGAATTACCCCCATTTTACGGTAATGTACGTAGTATCGATACTCACACAATGCGAAAAGCAATCAAAAGACTTTACGAATCAAACATTGCAGGAAGTGCAAAAGTCAAACTCATCTTTTCAATTTCGCTGGTACAATGTCTACCACATAAAAATTTTGAACACAACCTGCACCTCGCAGATCCCTTGTTTTTGCACATAACAATATAGCACTTACGTTTCCGTGGATTATCTTGTGAAGGAACTAATTCTTGAGAAATTGTTGCATTCCTTGTAAAAGATAATTGCTCCATTACATTCATAAGGAATCGTGTCCGAGGAATATTTGAGCCTGTTGCTTGTTTGAAGCAGATCCACGAATTCAATAGTGCAATGTCAAGCAAATTGTACCAAACAGACACTGGCCATCTCCTTGATGCGCATCGCATAGTATATAGCCTCAACATGGCATCAGCTGTGTCAACGCCTACCTTCTGTTTATCATAGAATAGAATAGGATAGGGTTTTCATTTGATAGTATCATCACACAGTGGATTGACATGCATTGTTGACAATAAGAAAACATTTTTCTTTTTCTTCGCTTGGTATTTCAAAAGCAACATTTCATCAGAGTCACAATAGAAGAATGCCGTTTCATGCTCAGAAAGTTCAACACTTTTCAAGGCCGGAGGTATGTTCTTTGAATTTGATCGCAGAGTGCCAACCATTGTTGTATTTGATTTCAGAAGAGACTTTGCCAGATCAATGCTGGTAAATAAGTTATCACATGTGATATTGTAGGCTTTTCCTTGCAGTGGTTGAATCAGATTTTTCACGACATAATCAGCAAGTCTCATACCTTGTCGTTGGTCTTTCTCAGATGCTCCTAAATATGGCAAAATATTATAAATGTACTTTGTCTCATTGTCCACAAGAAGCCAAAATTTGAATCCAAATTTTTTTGGCTTGTTTGGCATAAAGAAAATGAATTTACACCGTGTTTTCAATGGCATCAATTGCTCGTCGATGCACACAGAAAAGCCAGGCGTAAAGGACCGTTTACAAGCATCCGTAATCAATTCATACACTTCCCGTATATGGATAAATGGGTCATCACAAATTCTGGATGATCTAGTGGACTTTTGATCAAATCGTAGACATCTCTTTATTGTTTCGTATTTGTTTCTGCTCATTATTCTTCCAAAGATAGGAATTCCGAAATTATTGGACCACAGCAAGTCTCTAGAGTGATCCTTCCCATAGACTCCTCTACCGATTTCTATTGCAATGTATCTTTCAAGATCTTCGATGGTAAATGTTTCAAGTACGTCATTATCGATTCTATATTGCCTCGTAGACTCGAGTATAATTTTCTTCACACGAACGTCTATAAAACAGTCAAAGGCATCCAATTCGCATGAGATCTTTCTCTTAGTCAAATTCGAAATGCCTGTATTTTGAGAAAAAATATTACGATTTCTCGTTCGACCAAAGGCGTTATTTGTTCCGCACACAGGACGTCTCCATTCTGCATCAACTGAACTATTAGTTGGGACTTCTACGTCGGAAGATATGTCTGCGTCGGATGAGTTTTCTTCTTCATCACTCAGTCCATGCTCTTGACTAGTGGTCAGTGGCGGCGCTAGGGGGGGCGGGGGGGGGCGGTCCGCCCCGGGCACCGAGATTCAAGGGGCACGGTCAGAGGCTCGCTCGGGGAAATCTAAATCTTGAAAAATGTTGATATTATTTTCGAATCAAATATTTCATTTAAAATTCAATCTGAGAACTCAGATTTGCATTTACCTACATCTACATTTATCATTTAACGCTGTTTAATTCTGTCTATTTCATAAATTAGCGTTGATTTATCGGTGTGGTTGGTGTGTGCGTTGCATGTAATTACATGTATTTGAGACACGTGCTACGTGGGTGGTCAACTGAAAAATGATTAACTTGTTATCTCTTCTTCCTGTCCATGTCTATCGTCGCACGAGATCGGAAATGAATTATAAGAACAGCTGAAAAATAAACTCTGACACTGACAATATATTCTTGAGTATTCATTGATTAGATCATCAATTGTTTTTGTGCATTCGTTTGATTTAACCAATTATCAATAGATCATTCATCAACGTTTTAACGTTTTAATATGAGCCTTCTTCTGATAAACTTGGCCACTTGATACAATTGGGACTGGAATTCAGATAACACTTATCCACAATGTAGTATCTTGACTTGACCGTCGATGTAACATAAGTTTTGCAGCTGCTTCTTCTATCAACTAAGCATTCTCTATGAGCTTGCCCAAGTGGATAGAGAGTGGATGTGTGCAATTGATGGATCCAAACCCGCGCGAGCATCGACAGGGAGATGAGAGCATCATGAGAAGATTCGAAAACGGATACTGTTACCCTATTCGTCTTCGAAAATTTACCGACATTACAAAAAACAACACTACACCAGAATCATCAGAAGTCGTCTTGTTCATCGAAAAACGCTGACGAACATCAAATTGTTTTACCAATATAACTTTTTCCTTCTGTTTGAAACGGTAAATCCAGTGAAAAAAAACAGATTATGGAGCCATACAAACACCCTAGTGGAGCGACTGGAAGGAAGCGCAAGAGTCAGAGAGAAAAAGAAATACGAAAAATGGCAGGATCCATGTTGAAATTCGTAAAGACCACTGCATCTCCAGGTCCTGTCACAGTCGTCCGCTCCGGGTCCTGTCGAGTCACAGCCGTCCGCTCCAGGTCCTGTCGAGTCACAGCCGTCCGCTCCGGGTGCTGTTGAGTCACAGCCGTCCCATCCGAGTCCTGTCGAGTCACAGCCGTCCCATCCGAGTCCTGTCGAGTCACAGCCGTCTTCTCCGGGTCCTCTCCATTCACAGCCGTCTGCTCCGGGTCCTGTCGAGTCACAGCCGTCTGCTCCGGGTCCTGTCGAGTCACAGCCGTCCGCTCCGGGTCCTGTTGAGTCACAGCCGTCCGCTCCAGGTCCTGTCGAGTCACAGCCGTCTGCTCCGAGTCCTGTCGAGTCACAGCTGTCCGCTCCGGGTCCTGTCGAGTCACAGCCGTCCGCTCCAGGTCCTGTCGAGTCACAGCCGTCTGCTCCAGGTCCTGTCGAGTCACAGCCGTCTGCTCCGAGTCCTGTCGAGTCACAGCCGTCTGCTCCGAGTCCTGTCGAGTCACAGCCGTCCAGTGAGGCTATACCGACACCGAACAGTGTTGATCATTTCATCCTGAAGCATGATCTAGGTTTGCTGCCGTCGTCACCTGTAACTGATGTTGTACGTTGTGAGGTGGCGCGTCTTGAAACGGAATATTTCCAGAACAAGTGTGGTCCGTTTGAGAAGAAAGATCGCCGCGGGCTTGAGACAAAGGGATCAACACGGTCACTGACTTCAGATTGGTTTTCGATCTCACTGCCGAATGGTGAAGTTGTTCAGCGGACATGGATGTGCTACTCTCCGTCGAAGAAAGCACTGTTTTGTCTTCCATGCGTACTTTTTTCAGAACGTTCAAATATTGACAGCAGCTTTGCTACGACGGGATTTGATCAATGGTGGAAACTAAACCCACGGGTGAAAGAAAACCAAACACGAGTCGTCGACCAAGCATCTCACAAATTCCATAAAACACAGAGATCTTGTAAAACGCTTGACATCCGATAAAGCTATTGATCGCTTAAACCAGGAACAGCTTCTGAAAGCCGAAAAGAAATGGCGAAGTATTCTCCAGAGACTATTCGACATGATTATCTTCTTGGCGCAACAGAATCTCTCACTCAGAGGCCATCGGGAAAGTCTTCATGATGATGAAACCAACCCAGGAAATTTCTTATCATTGGTCAAACTGATTTCTAACTACGATTCCGTACTAAAAGAGCACGTCATGAATGTCATGAACAAGGTGTCCAAAGTGTCGTACTTCTCTCATGAAATTCAGAACGAAATTGTTGGCATTCTTGCCCAACATATCCGAAATGCTATTCACCAGGATGTAATGGAGTGCAAATATTTCTCAATCTTGTTCGACTCAACGCCTGACATAAGTCACAAAGACCAGATGAGCCAAGTACTAAGGTACGTGAAAATTGTTGACAGAGAGATCAAAGTAGTTGAATCGTTTGTCGGTTTCATCGTAGAGGAAGGTAGGACGGCAGAAGATGTTTCGGAACTTATCTACGATGCCATGGAAAAACAGGGTATAGACATGCATTGCTGTGTTGGCCAGGGTTATGATAATGCTGCTGTTATGAGCGGTTACCGTAATGGAGTTCAACAACGAATTAAAACTAGATTTCCCAAAGCTGAATTCATACCTTGCTCGAACCACTGTTTGAACTTGGTTGGAGTTCATGCTGCTCAGGTAACTCCCAACTCAGTAACCTTCTTTGCAACAATTCAGAAAGTATATGCATTCTTTGCCAATTCCACAAAACGATGGGAAGAAATGAAGCAAGTTTTGCCTCGGGTTGTGAAGCGTGTTGTGGATACCCGCTGGAGTTCTTACCACGAAGCAAGTGACGTCTTTAAGACCAACTATTCTGATATTTGTGACTGTCTGGAGGATCTATCTTCAACCGATGGTGACGCCGGTATATTGTTTAATTCTATGTCAACTTTTCCTTTCGTCTGTTATATGAATTTGTGGTCTCCAATTTTGACGGAAATCAATGTAGTCCAGCTTTACCTCCAACGCAGCACTCTCACTCTTGATGAAGCAGTAGCGAAGTTGTCAAGCTTAAGTGAATATCTCAGCGACAAACGCGATTTCCTCATCACCAATGCAATTTCGAACGCAGAGAGTGTTACAGAGGATAATGATATATATATTCCAACGAAGAAGAGAAGACGCAAGCAACAGTTTGACGACACTGCCGATGAAGAAATGTCATTCAAAGATGAAATGAGAAGAGAACTTTTCCAATGTCTTGATAGAGTGAAATCCGAATTTGACACAAGATTTAAAAGACATCGTACACTGGCAAAGCGTTTTTCTTTTTTAAGAAGGTCACAAGTCCTGAAAGGCACTGATTTCGATTTGGATCAACTGCGCATTTATGAGAAGGAAGTGGATCTTGATGGCATTAAGCCGGAACTGGTTCGTTTAAAGTATCTGCTTCATTCTTGTTCAGAAGACGATTTTAACGATCAGAGCAACGATACGTCACACAACCTCCTCTCTTTCATCGTAAAACATCAGTTTCAGGAATCGGTACCTAATCTGTTTGTCCTTTTGCGAATTTGTTTAACAGTCTGCGTTAGCAACGCAACATGTGAACGATCCTTTTCTAAATTGAAAATTATAAAATCCCACTTACGATCGACCATGACTCAAGCAAGACTAAATAATTTGCCTCTTATTTCTATTGAACGTCTTCGTTTGAATAATTGTGATATTGATGAATGCATTGATGTTTTTGCTAAATGCAAGGCGCGCAGAGTTCAGATTTAGCCTTATCTTACTGTGCGTTGGTCTACGTAATGATTATACCGTTTTCTTTCGAATATATTTTCTGGTAATATTCTGATTTTGTTTTTGATGTTAGTACATGCACTTTACCAGTTTCATAATTAGGCTAATGTCACAGCGAGTGATTAAGAGGTTGTTCATTTTACATTTTAATGATCTAAATCTCAAAATATGAATGTTTATGAATTAATTTATAAGCTTAAATATAGTAGGTACACGTTCCCCTAAGAAGGAAAGAATCGGCGTATAAATCTTCATAATTTTATTAGAATTGGCTGGGAATGGGGTTCATTGGGGAGGGGGCACTGATAAATGACCCGCCCCGGGCACGAAACGTCCTCGCGCCGCCACTGCTAGTGGTACCGATATTCGGTGTAATAACATCATTGTCACTATCACGATCGTCATTAGATTCGTTGCCGTCGGAGTCAATAATATCAATTTGCCATAAAGATTCCAAAGCATTTATCGCAGCATTTATCGCAGCATTTCTCTTCGGACGTTGAGCCATTGCAGCCTTCGCGCAAATGTTTGTTTGAATGACGGTATATAATACTGACTGTCTGAATGAATGACACGACGCGCAGGAAGGTGTGATCGAGTGCTACTGCTGTCTGAGATGAGTCATACAAACGCGCGCATGAAAAGCGATAATGTTTACTTTAGTGGCGGATCCAAGACCAACATTTTCATGTAAATAATAATGTTTCGCCAAATTTGACGAAATGGCCGTTGTATGTAATCGTTTTTTTCAAGGCGATTGTGAAAAAATTATATAACGGATAACTAACTAAACATGTAGCTCGTATATATTAAGGATAGTGATATAAAAAAACGATATCATTTAATCTAGCTTCTAGGTTACCTCATTTTATCTATCATTTTTTTTAAATGAAAATGAATTTCGTCGAAAATGACGAAATGGACGTTCTAGTGTTAAAACGTGATGATGGCCACAAGCTTGGGTATATTGACGATTACGTTTTCTTGACACTTTGTCGAGTCAGTGATAATGCGCATCAGTAACAATTTGGATAATTACTAAAATTGTCATTGGTGCAGTCAATGTAAATTTATGCTATTATTCAATCAATAAGATTGTGGAGAACAGCAACACACTTTCAGGCAAATGGGTCCAACCACAACTCCCTTGATTCAGCGACACCTGCACCGCGACACCTTGCAAAGGCTCTCGATTGACTACAACATAATAAATAAGCTGATGAATGATTGGATTGACTGTGGCATGAGCACTTGCTTCATGTCTTGGATTCCCTCTTCTTTGTTGATCGAGAAGCACGAGTCATTTATAGTGGTCTTCCTGGTTTTGCATTTTTCCTTAAGTACGGTGTACCACAAGGTTCTGTGTTTTGGGTCCTTGCACATTGGGAGCACTCTCTCGCATGTTCCTCTTCAACATCTAAACTCGCGAACCAATGACATCAAAATTATAGAAACAATCAACTACGTTTCAGGCACTTCAAACTTGCCAACAATATGCATTTTGATCGATGATTCAAAATCAAAACAACTGTGTATCAGACCATGATCAAGCGAGATCCTGTAAGCCCAGCAGTCCTTGCTTTACTGACCTTTTCGACAGTAATAAACCTTCAACTGCTGTTTGTTTTATGCTGTCACCGCTGAGTGGGACGAACAAGAGTCAGAAGTCGTAGAAAAGTATCGAGACATTTATACATACTTAGAATTGTGAGCACTGTTGTTGGAAGGGCAGATCTTATCAGCATATGCAAATCTGTCATTCTTTCCGTTGCAAAAATGTAGCCTACAGCTCGTCAGTTTCCGAAAATTTGTCTGTAATAGCCCTGACTGCAAAATTAGATTATTTGAATAGTCGAGCACACAGGAATATTTGAGGCTCTCATTGTAAATATAACGATTTTAAATTGATTCGAAATTTTCGTTGAGGCTTTAATGAATTTCTTGCTACGTTATGAATGTGGTTCATCTCATCCATTAATTTGCAAAATCCCAGAAAGATCAAAGTTTTGCTATCCTGCATATCGCACCGTCCACTGTTGCGCTCTTATCTTCCTTGGACATGTTCTTTGATTAAAAGCTTTTCGGCTGACCAAAAGCTATTTTGATTTATAACCTCTTCCTTTTCGTTGATGCTTGAAAGTGACATCGCAATGTATTTGAGATACTGGATTCTAACTGAAAGTGGTTAAGAGTGTCAGTTACTAAAGAAAAAGTGTGTCGAATCACCTGCAGTACGTGGGTGCTACATCATTGATAATTGCTCTATGTGATGCATGTTGCTCAGATCAGGGCTTCGGACTGGGTCTGACCAAACCCGATAACTGATTTAAAGAAGAGTTGTAAAAGGCTCGCAAGCTTGTATCTTTCGTCAGGAATCTTAGGCCCTAGTAAGATACAAGCTTGCTACCCTGCTAATAGCTCATGTGGTTGATGAGACGAAACGCTTATCTTATCCTGAATCATCTTTACCTCTGAGATTAAATTCATCGGACCTCTGGTACAACGGTTACATGAGTTTATGTATGAAACATGCCTTATAATCTTTAATTAGATTTTCCCATAGGCCACATAGTGGATTTCTTTACTTGACTGATTTCGCATCTCCAAGCTGACAAGTCCAAGACTACATTACGCATTATCGTAGAGTAAGTATGTTAGGTAGAGTGGTAACTCCGCATTTGTTGAATCCCCAATGTGTATGCACTTTCGATTTTAATAAATGAACTCAAGGGAGATACAGTCAGAATTATTCCAAAATGTTCGATATACACATTTATGCGGTTTTGAAGAAATTACAACGGAATTGACTGATCACGATAGCATAAAGCAGAAGGAAATGATATTATTTTACAGATTGTCCGTGTCATGACAGCCTTAAAGAGGTAATACTTGTTAAATTGGCAACTCGATGAACTGATATTGCTTTCATGAATTAGAAATATGAAATTTCAGCCAAGAAAGCACAATAAGATCGCGATATTTTCATGAAGACTTCCATTATAAAACGGATCATGAAATTGCCTTGATAATCAGCATAATTTCCGCTCAGTTAGGATGCTTATTAGCAAATATTCATTCCTTTTGATATCCAACATGCTGCATACTACTTACATAGATGAATCATCTCGGTAGTATATAAATTGGCAAAATTTTGATTTTTTTAAAGCTGCTCAAATAATTTTTTGGACCACGGGAACGCAATCTCCGCAAAAAACTGAATCTTTTGATATAAAAATTTTCACTGTATACAGATACTTTTTTGAGTGAACACTCTACCTATATATCCATACTCTATAAGCATTATATTACTCACAGTCCACTGTAGTCCTCTACTTGCATGAGCTCAAGTGAGAATTTGCGTAGAAGTCTACATAGGCAATCAATAATTTATTTTGAAATCGTCCTGAAATAATTTAGATTGTCGTTGCGGACAACGATGGCAAGCAACGTAGGTATCAATAGTTCGCTGCAAAAGTCGATTATCGTTTTCTAATCTGAAAATTACGATAGAAATTATAGAATCTGTTTATTGTTTGTTTATGAAAATTAGCGCTTTCCAGGGATCAGGATTAAAAAATGTAGGAGTGATTTCAGTCTTGGGTGTGATTCAAAGTACTTTCTTCTATAAACCTGAAATCATAGACATGGTCCATGTCATCAAACCATGATTCGATTTGAATCAAAATTTGCCGATTCACAGATCCCTGCCTTAAAAGCAATTATTTTTGGAAATGCTTCAATTGCGAGGAGCATCAGAAATTGTGGGATATCTCTGAAACGCATCGATGTACCAGCGGGGATTCAGCAATGGCTAAAGTCATTGGCTACCTAATGCAGCCACTTATAGTGTAGTTACACAGAATTAAATATTTTGTTTATCTTCTTCGGATTTATTTGAATATCGCTAGTTATCATAATTAATGGTGACAATAATATTTTATGAAACAGATCGAATTGGATGCTTCCATATTATTGAGGCACAAAACAATAGATCGGTTGAAAAGTCAAGTACAGCATCTCTAAAAATCATTGACTATTTGATCAGCAATGTTGATCAATGTAAAAGTCCGTCGGTCAACCGGTTAAAATTATTAAACTGATTAACGGGTTCGATCTCCATGTTGGTTATATATGGATGGTTGGTATTGGTTGGCATATTGGTTTTATATTGAGAAATTTTTGAAATTTTTAAGTAAATTTCAATTATTTTCATTCGTATATCGAGATGACTGCCAATTACACCTGCATATAAAAAGAATAAACCAGAAACATACAGTGTGCGAAAAAAGTATGGAATAATTCATCTTTCCTTGACATCTTTGAAGCTACATACAATTCCTTGCCCCTGACATTGATACAGTTGTATAAATTGTACTCTACTGTCTTATTTATTGTTCGACTGTTCTCTTGGCTCAACAAACAAGGTACTTGAGCACTATTTACCAACTTTCATGCTTAGTTATAATGAATTTCGATATTCAAATATTATCTCTCTATTTACCAGAATTCGCGTGAAAAGAAAAAACTATCAAGTTGCATTTCAATTGTAATAAAAACAAATATTTCCATCATATTTCAAGTTTGCATCTCAAATAATGGATCAATAACTCTCCATGCTTGCAAAAATATTTCAGAAATATAAAGAATCTCACTGGAAAACAACATCATAATCAGTACTTGGTAGGCTAGCCGTGGTTCTTTAATACAGCTTTCATTCTTCTGGGCATCGAAGCCACCAGCCATTGACACTCCTCCAATGTGACATTCATGCACCAAATTCGTTGGATCTCCGTCTTGAGTTCACCGACATTGCGATAAGTCCTTGAATGAAGCTTTCTCTTCATCATTTGCCAAAGATTTTCTATTGGGTTAATGTCAGGACTGTTGCCTGACCAGTCCAACAATTGCACGTTATGCTGTGAAAACCAAGACTTCGCCTTTTTGACACATGGCCTGGCGCCGAGTCTCGTTGAAAAATTGTAGTTTGGTGGATGGTCATAAACTGGAACAATTTGTCATCCATGAATGCCAGGTACTTGTTCGTGTTCATCCGTTCATCTTTGTTCAGGAATGTTATGGCACCGCGCCCTTGATAGCTGAAGCATCCCCAGACCATCACAGAATCCGGGTGCTTCAATGTCTTGGTTGTGTATCGAGGAGATAGTGGTGATGATCCCATCGGTCGTCGAACATGCTGTCGGACATTGTGATGCACTTGGAAAGTTGATTCATCGCTAAACATCACCTTCTTCCACAGCTCAACTTACTGTCCATGTTTCGTGAGCTTTACAGAACGCGAGTCGTTTCCGCCTAGCAGCTTGCGTAATGACAGGCTTTTTGACAGGACACCTTGATGGTAATTTGAATTTATTCTTCAACCTCATTTGAATTTTTCTTGTTGTAACATTGTCCGAATGTGGAGTCAATTCTTGCTTTATTTCTAACGATGTTATGAACGGCTCTTTCATAACAGCCCGTTTAATGGCGATGTCAACTCGATCCGTGGTTTTCCTTGGGCGACCAGTACGATGTCTTGATGCTGTTGATCCTGTTTCACGTTGTCTCTTTAACACCTTGCTTACACTGCCTTGAGTCACATCCGGTCTTTTTGCAATCTCGGTCTGGGAAAACCTTGTATGTTTGTGTAATGTAACAATTTGCGCCTTGATCCCTTCACTAAGCTCTCTCGTCTTCACCATCTCGTCTACAATGGACCCCAGGAGAATGAATCACATGAAGGAAGTTGACCTCGGAATCTTCATTCTACATTGTAATCCAATCAAAAGCTCGTCACTAAGCCGCACTCCTCATCAGCAACAGATATGCAGCCTTATTGGCCACTTGTACGTACGTAGCATTGTACGCTGGCAATGACGAATGCCAATAGTAGGCAAATGTCTGATAGTCGATGTCATCCTGCTTTGACCTTCCTATCGAGAATGAGTAGCAAACATAGAAACTATTTATTAAATGAGCTGACGACTCGAAATGCTGATATTGAGACTCAGAATACAAAGTTGAAGCATGAACATAACAATAACAATGTAATAGTCAGTTTGCTGGCCAGCTAGTCTCATCAGAATGACTTCGTTAGAAAAACAGCGAGTGAAATAAAATTATTCCATTCTTTTTTCGTACACTGTATATTATTATGAAGTTGTTTGAAGTATAATAATCATTTTGTCTCCGAATCGATACAAGAATACTTTAGAAAGATGTCCTCAGACTTGAACAAATTAAGCACAACAATTCCTTGGCAGTCGTAGACGCTGTGTTTCGTCATACAAGGGCTCGTCAGTACGGCTCGGAATTGTCCAAACTAGCTTGAAATATCTGGAGTGACTGAACAAGCTGAAGGACTGAACAACAGGCTGCTCTGCGTTTGTTTACACTGGCTTTGCCGTGTGGCTAATAATCGTCATAATGTGATCATAATATTATTATATATATTATATATCATAATATAATATATATAATATAAATAATAATATATAAAAATATGTATATATACAATATATATAGTCATAACACAATATATTATATCAATTATGATATAATCATCATAATTATCACTAACATCATAATGCCCAGTTCGCCTGAGCAATGAATAGAAAGATGTCCTCAGACTGTCTGAGGGCATCTTTCTATTCATTGCACAGGCGAACTGGCACTCTTTAATCTTAATGATTAAAGAATATTTTAATCTAGTCTGTAATAATATTGTCGGCCTAAAGTAAAAATCTTATTTATAATAGATTTCAATAAATTTTTATTAAAAATTCTCCTATGATTCCAATTACGAGGAAATGTCAACTCAAAGTTTCAAAGCTCTCGAAATTCGTCATCACAGCTTCAAGTCAGAATGACGACATCAATGACGCATCCTCCAATTCCCAAAGAGAAGAAAGAAAATCGTCTGATCCACCCGTAGCTGCTTCATTATCATTGCTAACTGCGACATCATTGCAGAAGCGTCACTGGCTGTCTTGATAACAAGATCATTGACGTTAGGATTTCCAGTCTAAAATTGGCATGAATGAGTCACCTCTGATAAGAGAATGGAGCTATTATTAACTACAGTTATTGCACCATCGCAAGCAATCAGCTGCTTGGAAATATAAACCGGCGAATCCAGCAAAGTTCGTTATTATTTGCCTGTAAGCTTCACGCATCGCCCTCGTCATGGCAACTCTAATACTCGTGGAATCTGACATGGATTCTCGCCGAAAGTCAAAACGACATCAAAATATGAATTCAAAGAAAAGAGGTGGCGGATACTTCACTGTACAAGCCCAAAACACTCTTTCTTTACTCGATCAAAATTACCATCCTGATGTGGAATATTCACTCAAGAAGAAGGAACGGTGGAACCTGCTAGAAGAAAGCCAAAAGAACCCCGCGGCATTATTCGATCAAGACAATTGTCCTGATCATCTCAACATTGCGGTGTGCCAACCACGAAGGAGAATTACTCGGTCTCGTTTTCCTCCAACAACTCACTTCTATCATCAAGGTGCGAACGGCATATTTGAAGCGAAAGACTCGTCAAAGAAACGTCACAAAAATATGAATCTCCAAAGCATGATGATGGAAGCAAAGCTGAAAGACGCAGCGAAGATAAATGCAAATGATCATCAGACTGTGGAGATATCTCGAGCTCAACTACTATTTCAACAAAATCCCACCGCGGCAGAGCTTCAGTCCGAAATTGAAGAATGTCATTCGGTTGCCCATCAGAAATTCCGGAAACATCAAAGCAGAAACAGGAGAATGAATGACTATGTAAAGGAAATGTTTGAAGAGGCATCCGAGGAAAGTTATGAAGAAGAATGGCTTAGTGAAGAAGATGACTTCTTCGATGACCCAACACAACTTGAACTTAGAAAAGTTTGTGTAGAGACTGATAATCAAGAATTCGAAATCATCGATGAATCAGAAGTGTCTGCTGTGAAGGACAAAGTCAATATCCATGCAAGATTAGTCTATTTACCAGAGATTGTCTTATCATTTGAATATTTAGAGACTGTGTTTGACAATTCCATGATTGAAGGATCGAACTCTTCTGGTGCATTTGTCATCAACATCAGCGATATGGTGCAATCTGGTATGGCTCGCAGGATGCCATCAACAGAATGCCACTATCAGGTAAGGAATTGAAAATGTGTAAAATGAACTAAGTTGAGAACTAGGTTGAGAAATCAGTTCTTTAATGAAGTTGGTATTCTCACAAAATCTGTCAAGACATTAATGAATGCTCATGTCTTAAAGAAATATTCAAATATGAATGTTTCAGTTTCTTTTTGGTTATCCTGAATTCTATATATTTTAGATAAGTCCTGAATTTAATAATCATTTCATTTGAAATCAAGCTCTATTGAACTTAATGTATCTGGCTCTGACATGGAGCCTCAGCAATGTTGTTATTGAATTTTACTGACCCGTCGTTGATACTTGTGTAGGGATACTTGTGTAAGGAGAGCAGTGTATCAAACAAGATATAAAAAGGGAAAATTACCTATGGGCGCTTTCATAGCTGTTGCCAATTGTCAGAGATATTCTTTAACAGGGCTGCCAACTGTCCCGATTTTGTCCCGATTTTTTCCCTCGAAATTCTCGAAATTTATTGGATTTTTTCCGTTGGGTTTTTTGGAATTTATCCGATTTTTGGATTTTTAAATTTGGATACTGCTTTTGTAGTCGAAGTTAGGTGCTGTGGTCAGAATTTCGTATGTACACTGTAGACACGTGCATAGGCCTCCTGCCTTCCTTTGAAATAGTGTTTGCATTGATATAAAATATACATGTACATTCGACTTCTTTTTGAGAAAAATGAGGAACAAAATAAAGGAACGCTCTATTTGTACAAACTCAAGAAATCGTCCAACTCGACATTTTTGTCACAATACAGTCATTTTTATCTTTGTACGGCCGTGTGTGCGAGAGCATATTTTTCTACTAAGTCGATTGGTTGGAACTTGGAAGGTGACGAAACGGAAATAGTCGTTAGTAAGATGTAGATGCTTTTCTTATGTCATAGAATTTCGGTAATTGAAAACTGACACGCGTTTAAGTCTATGAGATATGAGAATTGTCGCCAGGTTAGGTCCAACAAAACAGATGAAAAATAAAACACATCAAAATGCTATCTATAGTTGCGTGTAAAATAGAAGAAAGATGCATGATTTTTGTTTCCCGATTTTCTGTATGGGCGTCCGATTTTTAGCCGACAAGGATTGACAGCACTGCTTTAACAACCAGTTTTACTTGCTATTGCACATCATTGTGATATCATATCTGTGAACTGAATACTCTCTGTGTAGGCCTACATGTATGTACGAAGATGATGAGTCCACCTCTAGATAGGCATACATAGGCCATGGACTCCTAAATAGCAGCAATAGACAGTAATGTAAAAAGTCATTTACAAAAATTACAGAAAATGTCAGTCACTCTGTTTCTGACTGAGCTGGTGGCAGTAATGCAATGGCATTAGATCTTGCCAGACAGATACCCACACGTTGAAAAATTTGATGTCGAGAGAGGTTATGTGACATATATTTCTGCATCGCAAGGCGGTTAGTGATCTTATGAATGTTTGCGATGGCCTTATCTGCACATGCCCGTACACAGACACTGCCAGAGGTATACAGCACCAGTTCTGTCGTTCACACGTATCCCTATTGAGCCTGTCCTCAACATCAGCAAGACATTCACTTGCTGTTGTATTCGCTCCGTCAATATTACGTGTATTTGATCAAGTGACGAAAGATCATCTTACTGAGAAAGTGGGAAAATAAATTGATCAAAACTCCCTTGTTTTATAAAGTAAATGTTAAATATTTGAGAGACAGGCCTTCGGCGTCCAACGCCTTCAACGGTCGATATTCAGTCTTCAGATGGCTTCGTGCGTGGACAGAAATTAATTTTTCCAACTGATCCGCCTCAATTAGACATGACAGGAAATGCATCATGTAATCCTGACCGCAATGATTTCACCATAGAATCATATTATAATGCCTCTGTGTACATGTTTGAATTCGGGCAGCAGTAACTATCAGCCTCGTCTTTACATAGTTATTGCTGTCCTCTCAAACATGCTCATAGTTGTACATCGTGCATTGAAACAACAGTATTCGAACTTGTAATTTTGCATGTAGAATATTTGTTTGCTCCTTGAGATACAGTACAATGAAGACATTTTCAACATAGTACAATCAGTACAAAAAGATATAGTAAATTTTAACACAAGTAAATTTTCACCACAATGGTCAAATCTGTCTCTTGAGGGTAAAGTTACTATTTTATCATTGTGCTGTCAATATTTGAGATATTCAAACAGCAACACAAATTTTGAACTATACATTTGTCTTTCTTTTGCAGGCATATGTCATCTTGGAGAAGGCCGGAGACTACTTATCTGTTCGAATGAACTGCTATGTGAATGCGGACGTTATCTCGGATATTTGTCCTCCATCTTTCAAAGATTCTACGACTGTTGAGGAAATAGTGAATGACTGTGTTCGGGAATGCATTTATGTTTACGGACCAGCTCTCATAGCCGAGAAACGACCGCAAATTCTAGAGGTGTCAACTTACTCTGTTCCCCTTAATGAGCAAATGCAGATGAAAGAAGTCTCCGTGAACTCTGTTCTTCCATCTAGACAGTCCAAATCAGTCATCCACAATCGACCGGAGACTGAGGTGTCCAACTGTGGCATTTGCTTTGATTCCTTGATACCTGGACGATTCTCTGTTTTAAGTGGTTGTGGTCATGCATTTTGTGAGACCTGTTGGAAACAACATCTTCTCTCACAGATCTATTCTCGTCGACTGGACATTCACTGTCCATCATTTGAATGCGATTACAGTGTCGATATCGTCACGAAATTGCGTCATTTATCCCTCAATGTTATACAAGAGCATGATCGTCGAGTGATTTTTACAACTTTGGAATCCGATGAGGATTTCGTGTGGTGTCCGAATTCATCGTGTAGTCGTCCTCTGAGATTGCTTGGTTTTTCACAACATCGACAGAGGTCACCAGCTGTGCCACTGAATGTTTGGTGCTCATGTGGGACCTTGTTCTGCCCAAGTTGTCGTCAAGAAGCTCACTGGCCTGTGCCGTGTACCGTTTATCGTTCGTTCATCGATGATCTCAAAAGTAGAGGTGAATGGAAACCTCAATGGCAACTGGCAGATCACACACCTGTCAATGTTCCAGTTAAACCTTGTCCGGAATGCCATCACATGTGGTTAAAAACTGGTGGATGTAATCGAATGCAATGCCCATTATGTGGCGCATTATATTGTTGGCACTGTTGCATTTCATATAGTTTTCATAGTCTATCTTATCCGTGCACTCCTTGGGAATCATATGATGAACTTAAAACTGAAGAACACATTATACAACCAGAATTTACTCCTCTACATCTTAGAATGCTGGCAGAAACTGCTTCCCTACAAACTTTAAAACAGCGTTATCTTCGTCTGCTGAAACGAGCTATGCAGGCTGAAACATCTCATCCATGCAAGAATTCTTCAAACTTGGAAAGCACTGTCATGTCGCTGTTGAGACCTTTGTCTGAATGTGCGCAGGTGTCCCAGTTTGCAAAACTTGCAAGCCTTCATGAGGAGAATCAATTGTTAAAACAACAACTCATAGACTGTTCAAGCACATGTGAACAAGTGGCTGCAGCTGGTTTGACTGCATTGAGCAGTTTGAATGCAGCAGAGGTAGCGAACACTCGTTCTGAAGCCTTTCTTCGACTACGAGACTGTCAGGTTAAAGGACATGACTCAGTTTTACAATTAAAGCTTTTGTTTAGTGAATTTCATTGATAAGAAGATGTGGAATGTGCTAAGTTAGAATATTTTTAGGAAATTGTTTTCTCAAAAATAAACGATACATTGGTTCAACTACTGTTTTGTGCATATCATCTTCAAAGAATTTGATCTACGAATGCGGAATCTGGCAAGCACAACCGATGTCCGATGACACTTTGTCCTCCAAATCGCAACCGCATTTTCATTTTAAACCGCATTTCTTTCTGCAATTTCTCTTATAGACTAGCATAAGCGTCTTCAAGCCAATTAAACGTAATTCTAGGGTAACTTTCAGGGCTTAGGACAGAAAAGGTGGTAAAAAACGATTCAGTGGCAAAAAAAAAGAATTCATAAAAATATGCATGCATATCCTCACGCATGTTGTGGGAGAAGGAATGTCGGAGCACTTTTATACAAGCCCTCGTAAAATCTGGACTTTCTGTTCGATTGCCCTGATAACGTGTTTGACACTTCGCACACGTATCATGTTAATGTCTGACGATTCACAACAACCACAAAGGCACGGGGCACTACTGCAGTTTAGTGCACCCTAAAACAACGGCGCATTCTCCCGCAAACGATGACTCGCACATTACACCGAAGCGCGCGCTCGGTGTAATGTGCGAAGACGAAGACGAAGACACACGAAGACACAAAGACACTCATTTATAACTATAGGGAAGAACGAACGGCATTCATTCTGTTGATTAAATCATGTTGTTCTCACATGCATTTTAGGGTGCACTAAACTGCAGTAGGGGTAAAAGAGGGTGCACTAAACTGCAGTAGTGCCAGGCACGGGTCCTACCCCTCCCTCCCCCGTGTTACATCTTCTATCTTCCGGCTTCCATCTGCTTCTTGACCTTGATCGAGTATTTGTCTTTTTATTTATAGATGCAGTTTTCCCGACCGGTTTCACCCTCCTCTTGACATGAGTAGCCCATGAGTAATGTAAAAATTTCTCTTCAGCGAAAATTCATTACGGAAAGTAAAGAATCTTCTTTAACAGTTCAATTTAATTTGCCAGGACAATAGGGAACAAATGCAAAAGCTGAAGAAAAGAGACAGAAAGCAATCGTAACCAAGAATGTTCAACCGATCGACCAGAGAGTGCGAGTAAGCATCCGATGTTTTTCTTTGAAAATTAAAGGATGAACTGCAACCAAAATTGCTAGCTGCAAGTGATGAGTAACAGCCTGTTGTTTACCGATATACATGCCCACACAACGTATGTAGAGGCGTTGCACAATGCATCGGCTTTACGACAAACACACTTACTCAGCGCTGCAAACAACATGTGTCAAATGGTGCCATCAAACAATACATGCAAAGCCACACAGAAATCAAAACTGGATACAAAACCATTCACAAAGACACTAAGATCTTGGCGAGATATCACACCCAACAAGATCTAGAAATTGCAGAGCTCTCACTAATCAAGAAGTATCAACCAACATTGCACAAGCAGGATCAGGAACTCGAGACGACTGGTTTTGCAGTAACTTAGCTATGCTTGCTGACCTATTACTTCACCATGACTTCCTTTGTTGACTTTATCATGCCTATCATATCACATAGGTTTTTCATGTTATTTTGATATTCAAAAATTTTGTATAAATGATCTGTAAATAGTTTAATCTTCACAAGCTACTAACCTCGAAGATGGATGATGTTTGTATCCGAAGCGCCTGTCAGAGTTTTATTAAAATGGTTCTCAAAAATAGTATTTAAGTTTTCAAATCAAAAAGTAAAATTGTTTTATTATATTTAGAAAAAAATATTTAAAATTATCAAAAATTGATTGTAATTAATTTTCGACAATTTTGAATATTTTTCTAAATGTAAAAGATCAATTTTACTTTTTGACTTGAAAACATACATACTATTTTATTTTTTTACTTTAATTTATATATATATATATATATAAACGGAACCAAAGCAAATGTAAATCGATATGAAAAAATATAAAAAAAAACAAGATTTACGCCAACATGTTTCACCACTTCAGCGGCTTCTCAAGGCGTTACGTCTTGAGAAGCCACTGAAGTGTTGAAACATGCTGGCGAAAATCTTGTGTTTTTTTATATTTCTCCATATGTATATATAAAATACTATATAAAAATGCTTCAGCAATATCCGAAAAAACAAAAATGCTCTAATAATATCCGAAAATTATACCCAATGAAAACACAGCATCAAATAAAATCCCCGACCAGATTCAATTCATATATATATATATATATATATATATATATATATATATATATATATATATATCAGTGTCAGACAAAAATCAAATATGGCAAAAGAAGTTGAAAAGAAGAACAGTTGAGCCACATTATTTGGGAAAATAAGATTTCTTTTTTCCAATCTGACAAACATATGGTTCCGCTGACTTCCGGGATCAGTTCTGAGGACTTTCAACCAATAGTCATTGAACAAAATAAGGTGCAAGGTAATGACGGCTCTCGACAGGATCAGCGATTTAGACCTAGGTTTCAAAAGAATATTCCAGGATATTGGACAGCTAATCGAAATCAACCTTGTTTAAATAACCGACAAGGAGACAATAGAAACTTTGGAATGCAAAATCAACATCGAAATTATTATTGTCCAAACAACAGGAATTTCTTCAATAATCGACGACAATTTGGAAATTATAATGGCTTTCAAAGGACTAATGGATGTGGTAACATGTCTTCGAATTACAGAACTCGGTTGCCTTACAATCCAGAGAGACTGTACAATAATAGATACATTATCCATAATAACGATGAATGCTGTCACCAAACGGACATCAGGACTTGTGATAGGTATGGAACAAATGAGACTTTGTTGCCAGAACAAGATTATAATCAAAATCAAAATCATTTTTTATGGTAAATACTATAAAAATCCTAAATTTTTCAAAAAAGGATTTAAACATTAACGAAAAGAAACTTCTATCGAGAGGATGCAAACATTCTCCATATCCTAAGCAGAATAATTCAGCTATTTACAATGATGCATTACATTTTTGTAGAAAATTACGTCTGATAGACTACTTTGCAGACCCGAATAACTCTGATCAGACAGAGAGAACCAACTCATTGGCCCAAAATCCTTCAAACTTTCAACCTCCGAAGTCCGAAAGGATTAAACAGTCAACCTGATAACTACATAGAAACAATTACAACTAATGCAGATCGAATAAAGAGTGAGAATATAAAAAACAAAAACCATTTGCTTCTGGAGGAAAGAAGGGCCTTGGATTCATTGAAGGAAAATGAAGATTTACATACAATAAATGCGGATAAAGGTGGCTCTTTTGTCATATTAAATTACGTGGACTATAAGAAATGCATGCTAACAGAGCATCTTGATGATCAGGAAACTTATGAGCTGGTGGATAAATATGAACCATTGAAAAAGATTCATAATCTTGAAACGTTTTGCAAAAAATACAGCAGTTTGTTAACTTAAAAGGAGAGTGAATTCATATGGAAATTCAATGCCTGTACTCCTTTCATGCATGGCCTACCAAAAATCCATAAATTGGTAGATGTGCTATCTGATAAAAATGTAGATGAATATGGCTATCTGTTGGTTAACCTTCCGAATAATTTGAAATTTCGACCTATCATATCAAGCCGCAATGCCCCTACAAGCCATTTAAGAGATTTTTTGGATGAGCTATTGAAGCCTCTGGTTCCAACTTTGCAAAGTTATCTTAAAGACACTTTCCATTTCTTATCAAAAGAACCAGATCAGGTATTGCACGAGGAAAATTTCGTTTCATTCGATGTAACATCTCTTTATACGAACATCAATTCAGATATTGGATTGACAGCAATCAACTTTTGGATATCTAGGAAAAGAGAACTCATAGCTGAAAGATTTTCCAATGAATTTCTGATTGAATCTTGTCTTAAAGAACAATTACTTTACTTTTGAAATGAAGACATACTCACAACGTTCAGGAACTGCAATGGGACCAAAGGTTGCGCCAACCTACGCGATGGGGTTTTCTGGAGGAAAATATGTATTCCCATGCAGAACAAGTTCTTTCTCCTACTATTTTCCAAATTTTTTGCTCTTCGTGGTTAAGATATTTGGATGATGTCTTTATCATTTGGAATGATAACTTTGGAGACGTAAAGGATTTCCATTCCAATCTCAATCGACTGAATAATAAAAGATGAAAAAATGAACTTTTTGGATGTTTTGATTTACCGTGACGATAACAAGATTAAAACTGACATTTACTCCAGGCCTACTGACAGTCACGCATATGTCTCTTTCCATTCATGTCATCCAAGGCACGTAACACGGAATATTCCTTACGCTCTAGCCAATCGTATCAACAAAATTGTTTTCAGATCAGACTATTAAAGAGATCAAGTTTAAAGACATGAAGAAAAGACTCAAGAAATTAGACTATCCGGATAAACTAATAAATGATGCAATTACAAAAGCAAAATCCACTACAGCATCACCTAGAAATAAGGACAATGAATCGAGGATAATACCTTATATTCAAACATGCAATCCCAATAATCCTGATTTCTATAATAATGTGATAACTCCATCCCTTTCAAGTTTGAGGCTCACTGATACATTCGAATCATATAGAACAAGAATATCCTATCGGCAACCCCCGTCTCTATTGCGCATATTATCAAAAAATAATCGTATAACAATCATTGGTGTAACAAAGTGCGGAGATTCCCGATGCCAATGCTGCAGGTCCATTATAACAGTTCAACTATAAACGCAACAACAAAGAGAGCACTTTTTAATAAAACATAATATGGATTGCAACTCGAAAGATTTGATCTACGTGCTACAATGCAGAGGTTGCTGCGCTCTTTATGTGGGGCAGACGAGAGACACTTTAAGATCAAGGACGCGAGTACACAGACAACAAGTTAAGGACAAGGACTATCGATCTTTATTTGTGAGCAAGCACATCTCCTCATGCTCAAAAACTCTCCTTTCAGCATAATTCCGATTTTGAAGTTACCCCCAAATTGTGATCGATCGCATAGGGAGATCAAAGAAAAATGGTGCATTAGTGTTTTTAGACCTTCACTTAATCAAAATTGATCAATGATATCCGCCTGCACTCTTCCCCCTGTACGATGTCTGTGAATTCTTATTTTCATCCATAACATTTGTGTAATTCGCTTACTATGTATGTGTAGTTTATTTTATGTATAGGATATCAAACGATATTTGAAAGCATTATCAACACAACAAACGACGGCCGCAGGCTGGAGTTTGTTATAGGATAATGCTTGAAAATATCGTATGATATCTATCATAACGCATAGTTTTACCTGTAATTCGCAGTGTGACATCTGATGGTTTCAGTTTGTTATGTACATAATACACGGAATATATCAGGCAATTACCATGGACTTCTAAATGCTATGGAAATCCATGCAGAAGTCCATGTAAATATCCAAATCCATTCATTTCCATTCGAGTCATTTAGCGCATGAAGACGGCGTGAATTTCCATCAATTCTGTTTATAGCCTACCACTTTATGTACATCAATGGTGTCAAATTGTTGTTTTCTAACTTACTACTTAGATCCCAATGATAGCATGCAAAGCAAGAAAATTGTGAATCTCGACATTCTTGAAATATAGCATGACATGTCATATTCAAGATAGCATGACTGAAGCTTGATAAAATGCATATGGTTCAATGGTCCGTCTAACTCTGATGGCACAAAAGTTTGTCAACTAAAATTGTGCATTTTATGACTTCCTCTAAGAATGAATGAACTTATTGTAGCATCAAGAATCAAACTTGTCCTTCGGGTTGCTTAATGACTGAAGAAAATTCTGCGCGATTTAACCAATACACAAGACCGAAGTCCTGAAATCTTGCTGTTGCAGGTTATGGAGCATTGCATACTCACCAAGAGGGGCATCAACATCAATGGACGGTATGCGCTCAATTAAGATGGAATTCGTTGATGGAACCTATTATGAGAAACAAACAAGCCTCCAATCCAAGTATTTACTTCGCAAAATTATGAGGCAATTCTGTTATGAGGCAATTTATGTGCTTATAGCGACACACCAACAGACCTTTTCCTTTGAACCCCAGCTCTTCAAACTATGTATATGTAATATTTAGTCATATAGGAATTCATGAAAATTTCCGTGTGATAATTTTGAGACTGAGATCCACAATAATTTCCACTGAGATCATTGGAAGACCAGATATATCTGCACTAAACTATGCGTTATGATCATTTAAATTAAGTTGTGATATTCATAATAAACATCAGCCCTTGAGAAGCTTGGATGACCAAGTGAAACCGGTCGGGCTTTCAAGATTCAAAGTTTTTCCTTGACGACTTGCGGGAGTTATTTTCCTTTTTTTGTGAAAATATATTTTTGTGAAAATTGCTCAATCAAGATAAATAAATGAATTTTTACAAATTTTCGTGATTGCAACTGCAATACGTCATCAGGTAATAAGGTAATAGAAAGATTTCCAAACATTATTTTGAAATTTATATAAATTTATATATTATTATAAATTTCTAAATAATGTTTTGGTAATCTTTCTATTACCTTATTACCTGATGACGTATTGCAGTTGCAATCACGAAAATTTGTGAAAATACATTTATTTATCTTGATTGAGCCATTTTCACAAAAATATATTTCTCAAGATGCCGATTTTCAAATATATATATATATATATATATATATATATGTATTTCAATCATATAATAATAATAAAATTCGTAGGAAAATGCAAATGACAAAAATTGATTTATCAAATGACCACTAGATTTTCAAATCAATTCATTGCCGATCGACTTCTGCCAAGGATCCTGGCAAGGCAAACTGGATTCAAATAATCTAGATATTATACAGCGAAATTGCTCAAAATTCAAACATCATTCAATAATGACTTCAACAAAGAAATAAAATAAACATGGCTAGCTTAGAAATCCTATACAGCCGAGTGGCATAGGGAGGAAGCTTATAAAATCGAGCAGCGAGAAGTCCAGGAACACAATATGTTTGCTAACATTACATATAGCACAGTTCTCATTACATATCTGCTGACTATGAACAGTTAAGTAACTCGATTCCTAAATAAGTCTCTCGATTCTCCTATATAATATTCGCGGCAGCCAACGCACTCTAACTAATAAATGATGTTAGAGGAGAGGCACGTAAGATTTCTATTGACTACAAAGGATTTCATCGTAGGAGAATTAGGAAACTTTATGGTTACACCCGTAATGAGTATATCACACCATTTACAGCGCTTCTCATTGCAGAAGCACTGAGAAGATAGAACCGCGGCTGTTTTTGGATAGAATGGGTGACAAAAATTTAGATTGTCGGTAAGTAGCACGGAATTTGTAATTATGTAAAGAATTCAGTAAAGGTAAGGTATTGGCAATTGGTTTAATGACTTCACCATCTTACGTTTGGATGTTCCTATTGTACGTGAGAATGAAGAGATGTAATTATCAGAAGAATTTATTTCTTGATGCGTAGGATTTTCATTTTCAGCTCTTTTAATGGCGTTGTTCACCAAACTCCAAGGAAACTTTAATTTTACTAAGCGACTTCTCAACTCAGATTATCGGATTTTACGATTATTTGTTTCAGAAACAATACGTTTGATGCGTTAAGACAAACTGCATGGAATGTTTTTCACGATATGCCGGGGATGGACCGGGGATGCCCAAGTGTCTTTCAAGTGAGTAGATACAGAATTCAGAAGAAGAAAGAAATTTGCTAGAAATCTAGAAAGACTAATTGCCGGAGTGTCTACCGCAGAAATCAGAGGTCTACCTTTAAAGGGTGATACAATGGATTAATCAAATGTTCATAGATAATATGATGCATGTATACGATATACGTATTTAAAGCACATATGGCCTAATTAGGATCCTGATTATGAATGCGCTCTCAGGCCTATTATCTCCAACGGTTTACAGAAAAGAATGATTTGATGAATCTATAAAGTCTAATTATACATGCAAATATGCTTTTTGATATTGAAGCAGCGCAAAACTGCTTCATCAAGTTTTTGCCTTAAGCTGCATTTTTTGTATTTGACCCAATAACTGAAAAATAAATGCATTTCCCATTTTCTATTCATAAAAATGGCGTTTTCAGCAATGAATGCGTTTTTTCGATATTGCTGCATGTACGATACAAAACAGTGATTTTTAAGATACTTATTATGATACTTGCCATCTACATGTGTTAAGAATACAGAATAGATTATGCATTCTCAAAAATCTTTGTTTGAGTTGCATTTAGCATGCCTTAATTATCTCAATGCAATTGAACATGCTCCCAACAAAGCTTTCTTGCAAGAACTGATCAAAGCGTGCCGTTTAACAAAGCCATCGAGCATCAATTTTTTGAAAAATGGATTCAAATTTTAGATTGCTATTTTTAGTTGCAAGATGACCGAGTTGGTAAGAAAGAGCTGATCATTGGAACGAGCATTCGCCAATTGTGTTGCATGGTACGAGGGGCGTTCCAAAAGTATCCGGACTGAGTCCATAACTTTGAGAGTAATGATCTGATCCCTCTGAAGTTTAGGTATGTTGAACCCATTATCATCATTAATAAGCACAAAAAATTTCATCCCGATATCTTAATTGGTTACAAAGCTGCAAATATTTTAGTAATGTCACTACTTGAAATTAAGTGACGACCAAATTGATTATTAAGAATCGTAAGATCATATCATTTATTGTTTCTTTTCTTTCTTATGAATTCTTCTCATGACTTTGATGTCTTCTATTGCTTTAGAATGTTGACTGATTTAGTCAGATGCAAAGTTTGTTATTGAATTGCACTCGTCTCATAGATTTCACTGAGCTGCGTTCGATGTTCATGATTAACGAATTGTCACATTAAAGTTAATGACTTAATGATTTTTCAATCAATCGTCGATACAGTCACGCGATGGAAGATACGAGTATTCAGAAACCGGAGAGCCAGCGCGCAATCATCGCCTTTTTGACATTCGAGGGGTCTACACCAACAGAAATTCATTCGAGGCTAGTCAATCAACTTGGCTCATCTGCTTTGTCACGAACTCAGGTTTTTGCATGGGCAAAACAATTTCGTGAAGGTCGCCAGAACATCAGCGATGAAAGTCGATCGGGTCGCCCAGCGGATGCCACTAGCCAACATGCAATCGCGAATGTCGAGAAAGTGATAATGGAAGACCGACGGTCTACAGTTTCTCAAATCACCATCAAGCTCGGCTTATCTCGTGGAACTGTACACCGCATCTTAAAAGACCATCTTCAATTGAGTAAACTGTGTGCTCGTTGGGTGCCAAAAGTGCTGAATTCAGACCAAAGAACTCGAAGGGTGGAATGCTCACAAGAAAATGTGCTGGCGCTTCAGACCGAGGGAGCTGATGGATATTGGGCACGCTTCATGACAACTGATGAAACTTGGCTGCCATACTTCTCTCCCGAAACCAAAGAAGCATCGAAGCAGTGGTTGACGAAGGGTTCCACGCCCCCCGTGAAAGCAAAGTCTTCTCCAATGGCAAAGAAGATCATGTTGACTGCTTTCTGGGATGAACAAGACATCATACACTTGGACTTTCTTCCCGACTCCACTACACTCAATGCGGATTACTACTGTGGAGTATTGCAAGAAGTCCATCACCATCTTCGACATCGCCGTCCAGGGAAGAAATCGAAAGTGATCCTGCTCCATCAAGACAACGCCAGACCCCACACCGCCCGGAAAACGATGGAGAGGATAGATGATCTGTGTTGGGACATCGCACCGCATCCGCCATACAGCCCAGACCTGGCACCATCGGATTATGCCTTATTTCCTCACATGAAAAGCATTCTTCGTGGAATGCATTTCGACACAAGGGAGGAGCTGGAACAGAAGACGAGATCAGTGTTGGCGTCCATCTCACCTGAATGGTTCAAGTCTGCCATTCGCAAACTTGAAGATCGTTGGAAGAAGTGCATCATGTTGCAAGGTGACTACATTGAGAAGGTTGCTCTGCCACAAGAAGACTGTTAGTTTGTAACGTGCATCCCTTTTTCTTTTTTGATAAAAAATGTTTAAATATCCATTTTTCTTTTTTGACAAAATATTGTTTTTGGTCGTCACTGAATTTCAAGTAGTGACATTGCTAAAATATTTGCAGCTTTGTAACTAATAAAGATATCGGGATGAAATTTTTGTGCTTATTAATGATGATAATGGGTTCAACATACCTAAACTTCAGAGGGATCAGATCATTACTCTCAAAGTTATGGCCTCAGTCCGGATACTTTTGGAACGCCCTCGTAATTATGGGAACGACTGAATTGTATAGGAACATCAAAGTCAAATAGGCTTCCGGAAGAACAGCTGGAAAACTGTATTTGTCAAACTAAAACATGATTCTGCTTAAGTTGTACTCTCAAACTTTGATCTTTACGACCAAATAATTATCAAATTTGTTATCGCTATCACTTCTGCTAGTGAAAGACGACTGAAGATACCCGGGATTAGGTTTTTTTGTAAGAGAAACGTTGTGAAAAATGCCCGTTTAGAAACGCTTAGAAAAATGCCCAAAAACGCCTTAATTGGTCCTTAATTTGGATAAATCAAAGCATGCAATCGATGTTCTGTTGCGCTCCCAATGTACGTCATTGTATCCAGGTATCAAGCCTGTCAGTGAGTGAAGATTCTTGGGGTTGTATCGGATGACAAACTCCGAAGGAGTTCTCATATCGACGCCATTTTGAGAATCTCCTCTCAGCGTTGGTGCACTATACGAACTTTGAAATCGCCTGTATCAAGAATCCAGTTAATCACTGCTTATAGACCCATCGTACTCTCGCTTCTGCTACACTCTTCTTGTTGTTTGGGTAGCTGCTGAAATCACTTGAAATAGAACTCGAATGGTTTAACCAGCGCAGTCATGCCATAATACGAGTATGTAGCAAGGATTGAATTGTGATGACTTTCCATCTATTTCATCAAAGAGGAAAAATCGAGCCATGGAATATTTCAGAAAGTGTGAAAAGTTCCATCCTCTTCATGACTTATTGCCCCCACGCATGCCTCGCAGTGGTCAATTAATGCTTGCCTCAAGTCAAATCCGCTCGCAGACTGCACTCGTTTTCCCCTTGGTTGTCTATGATAATGAACAAGATAATTTGACTTTATTTTTGCAACAAGTTGCTTATGTGCTGTGTCAAGGTACTTAATAACTTTTGATTGTTTTTTTCTCTTCCTTATGTAAATGATCTGCACGGTTGATTATCATTTGTGTGAATATACGCTTACTTACTTAATTGCTTACTTAAATTGGCAAGTTGCTGTTCTAAGTCGATGCATAACAGATTATTACAATATCACTTACAGAATCAGACTCTAAAATAGGCCTATACCGTGTTCACATTGAAAATATTTGAGTTTCAAGAGCTGAAGAGATGTAGAGCCTTTTCGGCAAAAATTGCCTCAATTCTGAGCTCAGAAACAAGTAGACATCAAATTATGTCGCAAATTTGCCCTTCAATGTTTTAAATGTTGCACAAGAGAAATGGACATCTTTTTTACTCCCGTTAGGGTTATGTTGTTAATTGATGCAAATTCAGTCATCTTATGCACTTCGAAGTAATTGAATCTGCACCGTATCTGAAAAATGCGATGTGCTTGAAAGAAATTATGATGATTTACTGATGTAATCTAGGCTGTATTTAAAGACATTACTCCTTTGAAATCAAGACTTTAATGAAGTCCAATAAAAAGAAGTGATGTTGGATTCCTGCAAAATCAACACAATATTTCAATAGAATGACGTTCTGACTAGTGATGAAGATTTTCCGGAAAATTTTGAATCAAAAGTTTCCATTTTGAGTGGAAAATTTTCAATTTTTGTAATTTAATTTGTGCACTTACTACGACAGCCGAGGCAGCTACACACCAATAGAATTGGTCTAATCCTTTTGACTTCATCATTACATATTTCGATTAAAGCGAATCGTGAAAAATGGAAAATTAATGAAATTTTGTGATATATTCGTAATTTGTGCGCTTGCTACCACAGGAGAGGGAACACACCAACAGAATTGGTAGACTCTTGATTTCATCATTTTTTCGATTAAAGCGATCAGCAGTGCGAATCCCGTATGCGGATTTCAGAGCATTTCCTCGCCGCCAGTGGCTTACGTGCAGGTGTTAGCATTGTTATTAATTATCACGCAGACGGCGTTAAATGTGATAACGTGAATCTTGCTTCTCAAAAGATTGTGCAATGATAAAAGTCTGGAGCAAAAATAATCTCTATATTTTCGAGTTTACGTATATCTTGAAAGTTTGCTATAAAAATTTTCCATGTGCTGAAATTTGAACTTTTGTTGCAGAATATGTGAAGCTTAATAGAACGCAGTCCACGCAGCAGTTACACACGAACGACCAAGAGAATGGAAGATATGAAGACGTTATACTCGTGAGAAAATTGTATCTGTGATGATTGGCCTGCAAAGAATATCTGTGATAGCCCCAATCTTCTTATGCTCCAACACACGATTTATGGCTTCTTAAATGCCGTAAATCTTTTTATAATACTATTTTGAATATAATATTTTCCAGTAGGAAGCCAGCTATAAATTTTTGTACCAAATAAGACAACAAAACGACCACTTTTCATAGTGAATTCATGCTCAAGCCCCTTCTGTAGGAACATCCTACCGTCATCAGGGAAATAATCTAAAAACTGATAAATACATGCATATAAATTTCTATATAAGATATTCAAAATTATAAAACTATTCTATGGAATATCTAAATCTATGACAAGCAGAAACTATGATGACTCAAAACACATTGATATACCGCATACAGGTGAAAGAAAAAGTAGAAAAGGGAATTAGAAAACAGAAAGAAAAAATGAAGAGCCATAAAAAATGGAATTATTTAATGAGGAAATTGGTAGACTGAAAAATATTTTAGCAGCGAGTGACTACCCCTTGTGGTTTGTAGAAAAGCATTTGAGAGAAACTCTGAACAAGATTATAATTCCAAGAACAGCGCATGAAGAAGAATCAACAAATGAGGAAGGTAATACCAGACGACAGACTTTTAGATATATTGATAAAGAAAGTATAATGTTTTGCAAGCGAATAAAAAGACTGATTCCCATGAAAATGCAATCCAATTGTGTCGTTGCTTTTCGAAGTACCAGGTTAAAAGAGTTTCTTTGTCTAAAGTCTCCTACCCCGATGTCCCTTGTCTCATCCGTGATTTATGACTTTAAGTGCACTGGTGATCAGTCTACCTCATAAATCGGTGAGACAACACGACATCTGGGCAAGAGATTTCAAGAACATGTATTAAGACATGCTCTCATCTAAGACCACTTGCTTGAATGTAATGCCTGCAGCAGACGAAGCATTATCAACGATATCACCATATTCTATAAGACTTCATTTGTGCGCATTGCGGAGGCCCTCTTCAAAAAGAAGAGGTCACGAATTTTGAATAGGCAACTTTCTCAGTGTGCCTCTTCATTTTTTCTTTCTGTTTTCTAATTCCCTTTTCTACTTTTTCTTTCACCTGTATACGGTATATCAATGTGATTTGAGTCATCACAGTTTCTGCTTGTCATAGATTCAGATATTCCATAGAATAGTTTATAATTTTGAATATCTTATGTAGAAATTTATATGCATGCATTTATCAGTTTTTAGATTATTTCCCTGATGACGGTAGGATGTTCCTACAGAGAGGCCTTAGGCATGAATTTACCATAAGTTAATTATGAAAAGTGGTCATTTTGTTGTCTTATTTGCTGCAAAATTATTTTGAATATATTTCATAGTTTTAAGTGGTTATAAATAAATGAATAGCAACTAATTTCCAGAAGAAAGGAGTTCGAGAATGAGAAACTTCAATCATTTATGAAAAGGTGAAATTAACATCTTTTCCTTTAAAATCTATATACCCGATTGATCTCACTGATATTTCAAGAGCGCTTGCAACCACCAAATGCATAAGTAACTGAAATGAAGGCAGAAACAATTTCCAATCAAAAAAACAGGAATGTTGTTAGTTGAATATTCCAATATATTATTAACTTAAAAATAATGGAAAAATATTCTAGCACAGCACATTCCACATTTTCTTATCAATGAAATTCATTAAGCAAAAGCTTTAATTGTAAAACTGAGTCATGTCCTTTAACCTGACAGTCTCGAAGTCGAAGAAAAGCTTCAGAACGAGTGCTCGCTACCTCTGCTGCATTCAAACTGCTCAATGCAGTCAAACCAGCTACAGTCAATTTTTCACATGTGCTTGAACAGTCTATGAGTTGTTGTTTTAACAATTGATTCTCCGCATGAAGGCTTGCAAGTTTTGCAAACTGGGACACCTGCGCACATTCAGACAAAGGTCTCAACAGCGACATGACAGTGCTTTCCAGGTTTGAAGAATTCTTGCATGGATGAGATGTTCCAGCCTGCATTGCTCGTTTCAGCAGACGAAGATAACGCTGTTTTAAAGTTTGTAGGGAAGCAGTTTCTGCCAGCATTCTAAGATGTAGAGGAGTAAATTCTGGTTGGATAATATGTACTTCAGCTTCTATTTTCTCATGTGCAACATAGTCATTGGAAATGTTGCACGGAAAAGGTCTTTCGTGGACTTTATAAGTGTTACCACAGTGCCAACAGTAGCATGCCTGGCATACTGGACAGTCCATTTGGTTACACCCTCCGTTTTTTTGCCACATCTGATGGCATTCCGGACAAGGCTTTATATGAATTTGAAGAGGTGTATGGTCAGTCAAGTGCCATTGAGGTTTCCATTCACCTCTACTTTTGAGATCATCGATGAACGAACAATAAACGGTACACGACACAGGCCAGTGAGCTTCTTGAAGACAACTTGGACAGAACAAGGTCCCACATGAGCACCAAACATTCAGTGGCACAGTTGGTGACCTCTGTCGATGTTGCGAAAAACCAAGCAATCTCAGAGGACGACTGCACGATGAATTCGGACACCACACGAAATCCTCATCGGATTCCAAAGTTGTAAAAATCACTCGACGATCATGCTCTTGTATAACATTGAGGGATAAATGACGCAATTTCGTGACGATATCGACACTGTAATCGCATTCAAATGATGCGCAGTGAATGTCCAGTCGACGAGAATAGATCTGTGAGAGAAGATGTTGTTTCCAACAGGTCTCACAAAATGTATGACCACAACCACTTAAAACAGAGAATCGTCCAGGTATCAAGGAATCAAAGCAAATGCCACAGTTGGACACCTCAGTCTCCGGTCGATTGTGGATGACTGATTTGGACTGTCTAGATGGAAGAACAGAGTTCACGGAGACTTCTTTCATCTGCATTTGCTCATTAAGGGGAACAGAGTAAGTTGACACCTCTAGAATTTGCGGTCGTTTCTCGGCTATGAGAGCTGGTCCGTAAACATAAATGCATTCCCGAACACAGTCATTCACTATTTCCTCAACAGTCGTAGAATCTTTGAAAGATGGAGGACAAATATCCGAGATAACGTCCGCATTCACATAGCAGTTCATTCGAACAGATAAGTAGTCTCCGGCCTTCTCCAAGATGACATATGCCTGCAAAAGAAAGACAAATGTAAAGAAACAGCAATACATAAGCTCTATAGATAATCTCTTTCGCATGACAAGAAGCGAACATGCGCATGAAATACATAGAATGCTTTCCGTGCACACAATAACTGCTTTGATTTTCTTCTTGGAAATAATTTGACTAAAGCTCTTCGCAACTCAGAAACTGATCATATGCTAGATAATAAACAAAGAGTTATATTCTGACATTTTCAGTCCGAGTACTTAATTACGAACGTGCATTATTTTTGTAGTGATTATTTTGATTAAATAAATCAATATCTTGTAATTTGAAGGCAAATAACAACATGTACATAATCGATTCCTATCAATATACTTGTGCCTTAGAGTTTTCCTGTTGAAACATAAATACTGCGCTATAAATGAACGTCTCATTCAAAATATATTTTTCAACTTGATGTCATTTATTAAAATGCAAAATGCTATGACTGCGTCATGAGCTCATGTTAGCACTGAGCATCATTGCATTTAAATATGCAATCCATCTAAACCATATTTAAACACTTTAATCCAAATACCACAAAATGTACTTATAATGCTGTGGAATAAGTTGTTAAAGCCCATATCTACTAGCTTGCAAAGTAAATCTGAAATGGAATGTCATTTTTTGGAATTTCCAAAAAACATGCTTTAAAATTTGGTTTTCAGAAAATACACCTGCTATTCTTTAGCCCTATAGTTGATATTGATAAAAATGGAGTTGCGCTCCGATCATTGGAGAAGCATGAGAGATTCAAGGTAAAAATTTCTTCCGAATTATTCGGGTTTATTAGTCGGCCTATTTTTTGACATACACTCGGATTAGGTAGAGTTGTTAGGTTTTAACATTAAATTTAACTCTCACTGGAAGTAGCTAAAAGCGTCGGTTGCTGAACTGCGTCATTAATAATTACTCTATGTTGCTCAGGTCTTTTATGTTGACGATCTATGTTGGTCGATCTTTCTGGCCAAGTCTGATATGTATCTTACAGGCCGTATTGGACATAGCTTTCAGACCATCTTTTTTCAGGACTCATGGGCCAAGTAAGTTGCTTACTAAAACAGTCTACTACTATCCTAGCTCTTCATATTGGTGAATAGAAACTACTACTTGTGAGTACGACATCAAAAGAATGCAATCTGTCACCGCTAATACTCTGCAAGCAACGAAGCATCAATATGAATGGAGAAAGCTGGCCATTCATGATCCTGAAATGTGGGCTAATAGGTAGCCAATCATATGCCTACTGAACCAATAAGAAAGTAGAATCCAACTCATAATCTAGCGTCAAGATGTCACTCGAATTAGTTCGAGTTATAAAGCGGAGTAGACTACAATTATCTCAGAAAGATAAAGACGCTTTGGTTTTACTGATAACTTCATTTAGTGCCATGGTATTTATGTATCTTTCAATAGTATCTAGCTGTTAATGAATGTTGAATACTGCGACTTCACATTAGCCTTGTTTACCAGAAAGGCAGATTGATGATGGAAACTAGGTTTGTAGCCCCATACTTGAGGAAGTTCTTGGAATCTCATCTGGTACTGGACACGTAGCCTCCATCAGCGTTCCTCTACCTAAATCCTGAGCCCGGGAAACCATGTTTCCATGAATTGAAAATCAGTAGGCCTATATAGATTCCATCATTTCACATCACTGCTTAAGTTGGAAGGTTTTCAGAAATAACTTTAACACAGAACACTTATAAGTAAAATGACTTATTATGAATCTCAGAACTACGGGAATTGAATACACACGTAATTAAGAAATGATATTAGCATAATAACTATAAATTGAAGAATACTCCAACTTGCTTGAAAGGATCGTATTTATCAATAGTTGTAGGAGTAATCGAATAATATAGAATAAAAGTGAAAGCAAAGCACAAATTATGCGGATCGAGTCGTACACACGATGGTAACGCCGAGGATGAAGTGAATGAGGCGATCGAGTTGAGATTAGCATTCGTTGATGACTAAAAGACCTTTAGCTTTGGTCACAATAGTAAAGAACTCGTATTGTGTGTCAAAAGTCCTACTTTCCCTGTCAAGCAGATCTCATGAAATTGTCTTAACAGAAAGTTGTGAAACACATGCTTATATAACGGATTAAATTCCTGAAACTTGCAGACCTGTCATGTTTCAACAATCAATGATGAAAATCATTTCAACATGTTAATAACTAGAAAGATTTAGGTCACTCTACTCTGCAGTTCTTGGCAAACATCCCGCTGAGCACATCAAATGTTGTCTGCTAGCAATTAATACATCTTAGTTTTAGGATTACTCAATTAAGAATGCGTAATATGCTGCCCACTGCCCAGAGGAGGCGCGCACTGTAGGCCATTTCATAAATCGCCAAAACCTAAATAGATATAACATCCATCTCTTCCGGTTCTTTATTTCAACCACTTGCATTGATAATGTGTTGAATTTGCAATAAAATTGCACCTGACAAAGGGCAAAACAAATAATGTCAACATGACTCAATGACGCTGACAACATGACTAAAGTAAAGGCAACATGACATACAGTCATGTTGTCACTATGTAAAAAAAGACCTGTTAAGCAATGATCAGGGCTAATTAAAACATTAGATGACACCACCTGTTTCAAAAACTAGTTAACATTAGCTACACGTAGATTACCAAAGACATGTAAGACAGTATTTTTAAGGAAAATACGTCCTGCGCATTTACCGACCGTCTCTGATGAAATCTTTACCGCCAAAACAGTTGCTAACCACTAAATGCTGCCTTTGAAATCACAAGCAATCCCTGCATATCAAATAGGGAGAAAGTGAAATACCTAATTATAATCCTCATTTTTTGAGATTTCCTGAACAGATTTTATTGGAAACGGTGATGTCGAATTTTCTGTTCACCATAGAGACATGATTTTTTTTCTATTGCAGCTTTTAACATACGGTCATCAGTTTTCTACTCTATTCACGCGGGCTTTAGTGTGTATCTTGCGTATCATGCGTACCAGATAATTGGCGAATAAGGCAGTTACTTACAAAACTCAGCCTGCCAAATCTATGGAACGAACAGTTAACGGCTGATAAAGGAAAATATTTGAAAATTGCAAAAAATCGAGTGACCCATTACGTTAGAGAAAAATGGATATCTACAGCAAAAGATAGTCATTCTGGCCTGAATTATTTAGAATTATGTGGTTTTGAGAATACTATGAAATCATATCTGAATTTTGATATTGAATACAATGACATCAATATGCATCAATATATTATTAAAATTTCGAACAAAAAAATCACAAATTAGATTTCGTAACTGGCAGTTACGGAAATCGATTGCGATATGAAGGGCGTTTATGTGAGCTATGTGATAATTCGAAAGTGGAGACTCTGTATCATTTCATGATAGAATGCTCACTATATCAAAATGTACAAGAAACAGCGCCTTTGTTATGCAACTGTGGAAATACAACAGAATTCAATAAATTGATGAATATTTCAACTCCAAAACTGGTAAAATCCATCGCGAGGTTTCTCAGAAAAGCAAACGACTTGCGAACAATAACTAAGGAAATCACTAATCAATAAATATGAAATCTTGCAATTTAATTTCGTCAATTCTCCTCTCCTTCCTGTTCAGAATATGTTTTTTCCAACAACACCGACCGCACCCTGTTTTCTGCCATCAAGCTATGTTTTTGTGGATGTTATGTGAGCGCACATGCTCCTGTTTTCTAATGTTCTTGAAATAAACATTTTTGACTTTGACTTCAAGAAAGAAATAATCTGAGCATAGTTAATCGTGGACCCTGGTATTATTATGTTGACACATTCTTCAAAATATAATCATTTATCTGCTGCACAAGCGGGAAGCTTTCTCACGTGACAGTGACATATGGGTTAGGTTTTCAAAATCAGGTGTTCTGTCTTATTTACTTTACTTTTTCGCTTTTCGTCGTTTGTTCCCGATTCCACCAGGGTTGGACGTTCCTGCGATGATTTTCTTCCACGCTTTCCGATCTAGAGCAGTGTCCTCCTTGACCTTCAGTTGCTCTAGGTCTTCTAGGTTCTGTCTATTTTTCAAAAATTGCTGCATTCATTTGAACGACTAATCTAACTTCACAATATTCAATTGAAATAAATTGCCAAGAAAATCATATCATGTAGTGAATCTAATGACTCTTGCACAACGGAAAAGGAACTATCGGTTGATGCGCTTGTATAAATGCTTAAATATATGCCAGTACATCAAAAAGGTCTAGAATTTCATTCTCTTGAACTGAAATTATGTTTATTTTGCACAATAATGCAAATTCAACAATAGGGGCCTTATGCCGTACCCTGAATGATCATAAGGCATACACCGGGGTTAAATGTATCAGTCCTATAAGATATATTATTAACCAGTAAATTTTCAGATCGGCAAACCGGTTTTAGAAATTCTGACCAATATTCGAGCAGCTATAAAATTAAACGATTACTAACTGCTTCATATTTGATAATTTTATTTCTTTGCACTGTTTATATTTTTAATTTGCTCATTTCAATATTCCATCATATTCGCATTTCCCTATGATTTTCAATGGGTAATCTTTCAGAATCCATTACCTTTTTTGAAATTGTTATTATGATCTAGACTTTGATATTTACGTAATTGGTTAGTTTATTTTCTATATTAAGTTAGGCCACCACAAAGTGAATGATTTTCTTCATTCGGATAGTCTCCTTTCCCATCTACAGTGAAATATGTAATTGATAGTATCTTCCGTCGTGTACAGATTAAGCATGTCATAATTGAATGCGAATTAAGACTACTGTAGATAGGATGGGGCACAGACCGGTCCTCTCGAGAGGTAGATTAAATTTTATGAATAGTTAGTTACCAATTTGTCCATAAATAGCAAGTTTAGTTTCCTATTTCATTTTCTTCATGGAGTAGCTACAGGTGAGTCGCTTTAGGTCGATTCTAGCAAGTTCAGTGCCTATATTGCAGCTTCGTATGTACATGTATGTCACTTTTTCTTCTAAGTTCACTACAGATTTATCATTTTGTCCACTAGGCCATTTGATTATTTTATTTTGTTAACTGGGATTCCTAGAGGTTGATGATTTTCATTTAGATAAATCCACATGGCCAGAAATTGACACTGCATTAGAATATAGCATTTTTCTCTTATATAACAGTCGTATCAGTTATTCAATAATCAAAATTCAAATACGTGTGCATCGCCGTTATTACGGTATAGTTTGGCTCTCTGAATTAAACGTCGCAATAAATATAAAACAGCAGAAGAACATTCTTATTGATCTCACCGTTGTATTTTGCGAGACACATTTCACAGTATTTTTGTTGTCGTTCAAGATGGTACCCGCATGCAGTTCTTTCATTGCTATGATACTTTTGGTTAACATTGCGGAAACTACACTTCGGCAGATGCAACTGCATGAACCCATCATGAAATAACCTATTTCATTTTAATTTTCCCAATCAGCGCAAACGAATGCCTCAGGTAACAATGCATCGCTTACTCAGAGCCACACAATGTCTAGTCAGCGTATTCATTCTGTAGTAACAGAGTTATGTCATCGTCTGGTCTGTGATCTGAATCGTTAAATCATTTCACCATTGCCCGTTGATGGACTCAGTAGAGTTGATGAATTTGAAGGTGTGACAAGAAGTATCTACAGTGGCAACGTGAACTAAGTTAGGATGGAAGGAGCACCTATGACAATCAACAATGTCATCGAGTACGCAGGAGTTGGCAAATTTCAGGTGAGTTGGAGTGAGCATTTGCACATATAGTAAACGCGTGTTATAGTCCAGCAGGCAGCGCTAGCTGCTGCAGGGATCGTGGCTGAAAATGAGACTTTCACAGAATGATACACACTGTGGTTGCCAAATGCGTGTGTTTGTTGTGAACTACCCGCTTTAATTTCTCTCTTTTTATCTTAACTAAGTCAAACTTGACTAACTTAATTTCTACAAGACATTCATTCTAAAATTATTCGGTGTTTTGGACTGACAACAGCGTAAGTGATGAGCTTTATCAAGAAGAGCATGATCATATGCCTTAAGCATTAGTCACATAAAGATGATAAAATCAAATGTATTTACAGTCAATCCATGAAAACAATGGGCCTATAGACGAAAGCTGGATTTGAGCTACTGCAGGATGTGATGTCTCAGTTCGATTATACAGCAGCCGGTTTAGAGATGCAGACATGCATTATGTGAATATGCGTATATTGGTTAGCAGTGAATATTAATGGCACTACAAGTTTCCAACGTACTCTATTTCCATTATTTCTGACTTTTCCCGGCTTTCACCATTTTTGCCATCGTTCTTATCACTTTTTGTCCAATATTCACCAGTTTTCCTGCCTGCCTCGGCAAAAACTAGCCTTTCCAATAGAACTGCAAAAACTCTGGACAGGATTGAAGAAAAGCACATGCAATTCCAAGGACGGTGAAAATGTGCGGCCTTTCGAATCCGGTGGGAAGCAGATTGAGACTCTCCGTGAAATGATATTTGCGTGCTTTCTGCATGTGAGAAGTACTAATTCCAGCACTATTTTGATAAAAGAGCTCTTAGACATTCATGTCCACCAGAATTGTCAATTCCGAGAGACGCATCAATTTCCTCTAAATCATTTTGCCGATTTGTTTTTTTTTACGAGTGTCCGACTCGTGTGGAAGAATGTGTATAGAGAAAGAATAGAAAATAAGAAGAGGAAAATTACTGTAAAAACTACTTTCATTCATTTTATTAGTGATAAATGTGCGCTGCGCCGGCGTCGAACACATCTGCTGCGCAAATTGGTCATCGTGCTACATGCATTTGAGATTCGCAGAATGCCTGCTATCCGATATGTCAGACGAATATTGCACGACAGTAGCATAGACGTACGAAATTTCAATTTTACTTGAAATATTTTAATTTTAATGTTTATTTGTACAGAGATGGCTGAGAAACATTCAATGATAACTGCCGCCAGTGACACCAACCAATCAGTGCCAAGGTAAAGACAATGAATAAAGGAACTCTTTATGTACACATAAAACAGGTCGCTTCGCAGCTATGTACAGTGCTTCCAACACAGGCAAAGAAAAACGATATTTACAAGATGATAAAATAGAAAAATATGTACAAAGTGGACGGTACTGAAAAGATGGCCGTCCACCCTTGACAAGAGGCCACGAAAGCGCTCGGGTATTAAACACATGAAGTCAATTGTGTTGCTTTCATTATTAAAACTTATTGGAAATCGGCATTGCTTTACAACATTGAAATCTCGTCTGCCGAATAATGTAGTCAAAGACTTGGACAAGCTGTTGACGACACGTTGCCGTATTGTCCGTAACAAGGAGTTGCTGGAATTTCTGTCGAGATGTCTGTCACAGATGATAATTCCACGACATCTTCTGCAGAAAATCGTGCATTGTCGATTGCGCGTTACATTTGATACTTGCCGTCAGTTCCTGTTGATGGAAATTAAGGAGGTCAAGCGACGAATATTGGAATTCGACAATATGTACAAGGTGAATGCTGATGTATTGCGAGAAATCAAAGGGATATTCTGCTTCTGGAAGTACTTCAACTTCACACAGCATGTTTTGCGGAGAACAAAGCTGGAAGCTAAGTTGCGATTTTCGAGGATGATGGATGATGCAGTTCCGTGGTGCAAAGACATTTTCCCCGACGATCTGGATCGCCACATCATAAACCTGTCTTCTCATGACTTGAGTGTAATTGAGAAACAGGCCTTGTCCAGGGGTCTCAACTTCTGTATTCCTCAACGCCTGAAACAGGAAGAAGTCGACTGTGAGTTTGAGAAGTACTTCACCCAACTACCAAAGTCTTTACAGTGCGTGAACGACGACGCAATGGTAAAGCTTAAAGTAGAACTTGTATCGATGGCAAAGACATTGACGACCGAACGCCCAGTGAGTCCCATGTCTCATGCACACATGGAAGCGCTGCATGGCTTGCGGAAGAATAACCAACTCGTGATCTCTAAGCCGGACAAAGGAAACGCCGTCGTAGTGATGAATCGCGGAGACTATGTCGACAAAGTGAAGGACATTTTAAGTGACCCTACGAAGTTCATCGTCGATCCTTCCAAGAAGGATGCCACCAGCAAGCTGGAAGAAAGTGTTGTCGCCGCGCTTCGTTCTCTACGATCGTCAGGAGTCATCGAACAGGCTACCTTCAACAGTTTGAAGCCCATTGGTTCCACCACTGCGCGACTGTACGGTTTACCCAAGGTGCATAAGGATGCTGTCCCTGTGCGCCCAGTGCTCTCTATGGTCAATACCCCTACTCACAAACTTGCCAAGTGGTTATGTGATCTTTTGAAGCCAGTGTCAGAGTGTGTCTCTGATTTTTGCACGAAGGATTCTTTTGACTTCGTTTCCCGTTTGCATGAGCAGACAATACCATCCACTTGTCAATTTGTATCTTTTGATGTGAAAGCACTTTTTACAAACGTACCATTACATGAGACGATAGATATCATACGTCAAATTGTCAATGAGAATGACCTGACTTTAGGTATTGATGTGAATGTATTGTGCGATCTTGTTCTTCTTTGTACTGAGGACATACAGTTCATTTTTGACAGCGTTCTCTACAAGCAAGTAGACGGGGTCGCGATGGGTAGTCCTTTGGGCCCTGTGTTGAGCAATATTTTTGTAGGATTTTTAGAAAAACACAAACTTTCTGATAAACTTAGAACGTTGACCAAGTTTTTTGTCCGCTATGTTGATGATACGTTTGCTATCGTAAACCGACGTGAAGATGCGCTTTCATTGTTAGCAGAGTTGAATTCAATGCATGAGAATTTGGAGTTCACATGTGAATTTGAGAGTAATGCGGAACTACCTTTTTTAGACGTTCTTGTGAAGAGAGATGTACAGATTTTGACTTCTGTTTATAGGAAGCCCTCGTGGACAGGACTGTACACTCATTTTTATAGTTTTGTGCCATTTTCCTACAAGATAAATTTGGTCAAGTGTCTCTTTGATCGAGTCAGGAAATTGTGCTCTCCTGTTTTCCTAGACGAAGAATTTCGTAAACTGCGCTGTGTGCTTATTGATAATGGCTATCCTCCGTCTTTTATTGATCGTTTTAAGGCTCCAAGTCCTATAACTGAGACTGTATATGGACCAGAGCCAAAAGATGTCATCATCCGGATCCCATTTGTTGGTGATCGCCATTTGAGTTTGTTCAAGCGACGTTTGAATTTTGTAACGCGTAGCAGCTTTCGTACTGCTAAGCCCATTGTTGTGTGCTCCACAAAGCCTCTTCCTGTTCGTTCTCTCAAGGATCCACTTAGTCCTCAAGGTCGTTCATGTCTTGTCTATAATTTTCAATGTGACTGTGGACACAGTTACATCGGACGTACCGAGAGGACTTTGCGGGTCCGAATGAGAGAACATGTTCCTAGGTGGCTTGAGGATAGAAAGACAAGACCGCGATCTAGAACAGTACCTCAAAGTTCTATCGCTCGACACATACTTGAATGTGAATCTTTTCAGTACCGTCCACTTTGTACATATTTTTCTATTTTATCATCTTGTAAATATCGTTTTTCTTTGCCTGTGTTGGAAGCACTGTACATAGCTGCGAAGCGACCTGTTTTATGTGTACATAAAGAGTTCCTTTATTCATTGTCTTTACCTTGGCACTGATTGGTTGGTGTCACTGGCGGCAGTTATCATTTAATGTTTATTGTTTGATCTTAAACAGAAGAAAAATGCGTGTTACATACTCATTACCGACAATTTGTGATGTCGTTGTGGTTTCGAAGCTGATTAAACACAGCGTGGGAATAATTTCTTGGAATTACTGGTACCCATGGTCGCTTGAAAACGGGGAACACACAAAACTTGACAGTGACGAGTCATGAGCTGGTACTCGGTGGTACTCTGTAACAATTAGCAACAGCTAAAGACAGGAGTCCTTCTCCTGACTAACTGCCATTATAACAGGATGCATCTCGCAGGCTAGTTCATATTTTAGAAAAGGTGTTGCGTCATCCCTTCCAATAACAAATTATTTTAGTGTAAAGTCAACACTATATCATGGCTGAACTTGGACACTCGAAGAATCGAGGTTGAATGTGACGCCTTTATTATGTGACTTCTTTGTAACTGTAGACTGCACTATCGTTCAATATCATTAAGCGCTCCAGTAACGTTTGAGAGCTAAGTCATTCTAGTGAAGTCTGATATCCATGATTTTTAGCTCACTAGATGAGCTACGATTCGTCATTCTTTTTTAATAATATCAGAGGCGCAGCGTTTAGAGAGCGGCGTTTATTAGAGGAAATACGGTAGCTGTGATTCCCCATGATGAAAGAATGGGCGCTTGTTACATGCATATTTCCCCCGCACCAGTTTACATGCATTGCACTCACTTCTATTATCTAATAGTGCATGCTAATGCATTTCTATATTATGATTCCAGTACTTATACCTTTTTACGATGTCGGTGATAGAATGTGTTGATGGAATGGAATTGCTGATGTTGAGTCTGCTGGGCCCATTGTTGCGATGTGCTTGGCATATTTCAACATTGGAAGTGACTTTTATCACAGTAATGGTGTTTCTTGGAATGGCAACTGGATCACCAATCCTTGGTTATATGGCTGATATCTATGGCAGGAAACCTATTATTTTGATAGCTGCGCCGACTGCATTATTATTCTCATGGCTGTCAAGTATTGCTCCAACATTGTTTTGGTTTTACTTCATGAGATTTCTATTTGGTAAGTTTGTTGGATATCTTTACAGTACTTATTTAAATTGTCTCAAAGTGAAGTCATTATTTTATGCCCTGTTATGATTTACATGTATATAAATTTCTGTAGCAGTCCTTGCCTACATGCGTAACTGCTTCATCCAATGCTTCAACCACGAGAAAATCGCTACAATTAGTTCATTCACATAAAGTTGACTATTATTTATGCGCTTATGACTTCATGTCATGTAGATTCTCCTTTAGAGACAGACATTTTGAAATATGTGAATGCTCTAACATCTTCAGAAATATGCTGTATTATCACATCGATTTACTAGAAATGCAAACTAAAGCAAAACGATAGTGCAGTCAAGGACTAACTTAGTGGGCAGAAAGAATACTTATTACATTGGTTGAATAGTAAATCAGTCTTTTTTGGCATATGATGCAGATTGATGTGAATTTCTTCATCGTGCTCTGACCGCTGAAAGTCCTTCGGATTCCGAAATTCATGCAATTGCGCGCAAGCTTCATTCATGCTTAAAGCCCTTTAAGCAACAGCTTAAAACATCCTGAGACTTAGGAAAAAGGCTCATTAACTTCTCGATAGACTTCAACAATGAATGTCTCTAACAGGTTAGTAGTATAGGGTATGACATCCGGCGCATCGCTTCGCTCGCACCGGATGTCACACCTTTCGAGTTTTTTCAAAAATTTACGTAGTCTCTAAATTTCAAAAATTTAGGTAGTGACAAATTTTTGAAAAATCAAATTTTCAAAAATTTCACGTGGTCGAAAATTTAAGTTGTCTCGAAATATCACGTAATCTAAAAAATATCACGTGGTCGAAAATTTCACGTAGTCGAAAATTTAGGCAGTCTAAGAATTTCAGAAGATTGTATTCAAAATATTTATTAAAAAAATGGATGAAACAAAAGTGGAAGAAACCTCAACGGGGACGAAAATGGAAGGAACCTCGAAAATATATCCTTCGTTATCTCAATTAAAAACGAGTGAATTGAATAAAGAAAAACACAAAGATAGAGTTAGATATATGAAAGATAAGGAATCTCAATTATTATTAAGATTAGAGCATTATGATAAATTAAGAAGACGCAATTATTACTTAGACATTCTTCGTCATTGTACTCTCACCATTGTTTAAAGTACTAATTGTGTGAACTAGAAGATCATTGTAACTCATAAACTCAAAATTATTCAATGAACACGTACACTGGCTGATGATTGAAGAGAGAGAGAGAGAGATTGAAGAGAAAGAAATATTTATTGTTCTAGCAAAGGAAAACATCTAACAGCTTTCCCCTAAAATTATCGTGGAATCTCTTGTCATTCAAATTTACACATCGGTAAAATTTCGACAGTTCAATTTGCCCCTACGAAAATTATTTTCAGAATCAGTTTTCAAAGTCAGTTTTGCAAATAGATTTATCAAACTCACATGCATTCACAAAATTCATTTAACGTTTCCTCTCTACGCATGTATTGATTAAAAGTACCTCCTATTGTGAACTCATGGATTGACAACATATAAGAGTGCGGTGACAATAAAATCAATTCTTATTGTGAAGCGTGAAACGGCCAGAATGAACCATTCTCTTGATGAACGACTTGAAACGGATTATTATAATAAGACAATGAAAACAAGTCAAATTGTTTTAAATCAACAACCAGGAACATCATCAACTCAAAATGAAGAGACATCACAACTGCAAGCCATTCAGGACAAATGATTTTCTGAACAACTACATCTGAAGAGCAAGTAAGCAAGCAGTGATTCAAGAACTATCTAAAACTCAGTTTTTTTCTAATTCATTTTGAGAAGTTCATGAAAAAAGGAAATCTGTTAAACAATGTAACTTTTTAATTTAGATTAAATTAAATCATTTCAAAATCGAATAAGTAGTAAGGAAAGTCATCATTATGCGACAGTTTTTTTAACTCAATCCACCCTCCATCTGATTTCTCTCCTTCGAGAGGGGACCCTATCAGAAATTTATTTCATTTAAAATGAAAAACATAAAAGAGTTTCTAAAACAATACGGCAAACAAACCACGACAAATTTCGATTTAAATAAGATCGCAAATCAATTAGGAATAGAGAATTTTCACATACTGATGAGAGACGAATTACAATTGCTAAAAAATAAGCCATCTATAAATTTTGAAACAAATCTCCACACGTCAGATCAAAAAGAAGTACATTGGTCTGCGGGTCAAAGAAATAAAAATGGTGACAATTACTATTTCGACTCATATGGATTGCCTCCAACAAATGAAGTAAGAGAATTACTTGGAAATGGAATTTATAATACAATTCAAATTCAAAAACCAGGAACAACTTATTGCGGCCAGTTACGTCTTTATGTTTTATTTAAATTACAGGAAGAAGTAGCATTTCTTGATATTATGCTAGAATTGAATAAGTGAATTGAATAAGGGGATATAAATCCCAAAAACGTTAGTTCTAATGGTTAAAGCTCCATTTTTTGTAATTCATTTTTATAGAATCTGCCAGTGATTTTATGATCATCTAAATCTCCAATTTCATAAGTAATCGGATAAGTTTGATTTATTTTACAAACTTCAAATATCTCTTTAGTCCAATAGGCAACAAAACCTTTTTCAAATTTATTCTTACACTTAAATATTCGTACCCTATCTCCAATCTTAAATTTTGGCTTGTGTTTCTGTAAATTCGGATTACTCTCATTCGAATAATAATTTTTGAATATTTTCTTTCGTATTAAATCAGGATCGTCAGAAGCATTCTTTGGAGTTTCTTCAATACTTGAATGAATCTTATTGTTATAATCCTCAACAATTCCTGGTAGTATCTTCAACCATTTCTGATTTCCTTGTTCTGTAAATTTCTTGAATATTTTATTTTTTAAAGTTCTATTAAACCTCTCTATTACTACAGCTTTGCCAGCATTTTCTATGGAATAGACAGTTTTAAATAATGGCTTAACATTTCTGTTATAAAACTCAGATCCTTTATCAATGAATAGCTTCTTTGGCTTTCTATTACTTTCTTTAAAGATTTCTTCAAATGCATATTTAACTGACAGACCACTTTTGTTTAAATTTAATAAATTATAATTATAATATTAATAAAATAATTAAAAAATTAAAAAAAAATTATATAAAACTTAATAAAAATTTAACATAATAATTATATTAAAAATATATTGAAATTATAATATTAATATATTTAATTATTAAAAATAAAATGATTTATAATAAATTAATAAATTAATTTAATAAATATTAATTAATTTTATTATTTAAATAATAATATTATAAAATAAAATAACTAATATGACTTAATAAAATATATAATAATTAAATAATTTTAAAATTAAATAGATTTATTTTATTTAAAAATTAAATTATAAATCAATCCAAACAAAAACTATAACAATTAATAACATAAACTTAATTTTATATCAAATACACAAATACAAATACAAAACCACACTTATTAATAACAACTTATTTATTAAAATAAAATAATCATCAACACACCAACCAAAAATATAAATACAAAAAATCAAATAAAATAACTAACAATTTAAATATTAAATTATTTTTTAAAATATTTACATTTTAATAAAAATAAAATAAAAAACCAAAATTAAATCGTAAATAATAAAAAAAAAAATTAATAAAAATAAAAACAAAAAAAAAAAATTTTAAAAAAAATAAAACCTACCTTCTAATTACTCTACAAAATATTTATAACTTAATACAATTTATTAACAAACCTACCACACAATCCAACTTAAAAATACATTACACCCAACAAAAACCACACATATAGCATTAATTATTAAACCACAAAGACCAAAACAACAACAATTTTCCGAATAAATATATAATTATTACCACTCTCAAAAATACAAAAATATAATAACAACAATTCACTTATATACAGACAATAACAAACCAATATAAACAAACAATACATCCAAACACACCAAAAATTCTATCACCTTACATCCCCTTAACAAGACAAACCCACTTCTCTATACAACCACAAATTAAAATAAACAAACATACCACCAAAAAACCAACCACAACCAAAAATTAACAAACCAAAAATAAAACCCTATCAACACAAAATTATTCTAATACAACACATCAATAAACCTCTAATTTAATAACTATCAAATTAACAAAAAAACTTTAAATAAAAATTATACCATCCAAACCCCAAAAAAATAAAATAATTAAATAACTAAACAACATACCAAACAAAAAATCATAAAAACCTACAACTCTAAAAATCAACACAGAATATAAAGGAGAATACCAGAGAAAAAAATAACCCAGAAAATAATGGCAATAAAAATTAAGATATAGGATCTAAATAAAAAACAAATAAGAAAAGATAAGAGCTAAAATAAATAAAACAAAAAATAAGCTAAAATTATAAACAAAATAAAATTAAAAACATAATAAGCTATTATAAAAATATAAAAAAAATCAAAATATAATTTCAAAAACAAATATGCGCAAGATAAAAATATAATAAAAAGAAAAGTAGAAAACCCTAAAAAAAAAAAAAGAAGAATTAATTAATAAACAACTTTCCAAAAAATAATGAAATTAAAATTATAGAAAAAGGCTTAAGAAAAAAGAAACTAAAAGACAATGGCAAATAAAAAAATTAATAAAAGAAAAAAGAAAAAAAATAAGCTTAAACATAAAAAAAGAAAAATAAACAAAAAATAAATAAAAAAACAAAAATTTATGCTTAGAAAGTAACAAAAAATAAATAAAAAAAAAGCTTGAAGTAATAAGAAAAAAGATAAAAAAAATTTGAAAAAAAAAAAAATAAAGAATAAAGAAGTAAAAGACAAAAAAAAGAAAAAGAAATAAGAAAAGAGAATAAGAAAAAAGCTTGTAAAAAAAAAAATAAGCTTTATAATAGTAATATATAATAGAATTTAACAAGATAAATATAAAAAAATATGAAAAAAGATAAAATTGAGAATAAAAAAAAAGATACGAAAAAAAGAATTAAAAGAAAAAGGAAATCTTGAAATAAAATATAAACAGGAATTATTAAAAAATAAAATTTATTGTTTAAAAATAAATGAAATAATTATAATATAATATAACAACAAATTAAATAATTATTATTTGAAATAAAAATATAATTAATTGAAAAGTTCTTTGGAAAATTATAAATTAATAAAATAATTAATTTAAATAATAATGGAAAATTAATAATTAAATAAATTTTAAATACTAAATTAATAATAATTAATTAAAATAAATTTAATTTTAAAAATTAAATATAATTAATAATATAAGCTTAATCTAATTAAATTAATGATATAATTAAAAATTTTTTAAAAGATTTATTCTAACTATAAAAATATAAATAGTTTATAACAGAGATTCAATAAATAAAATATAAATTTATAATTAAAATTATATAAATTAAAAAATATTAATGAAACTTTATAAATAATTGATATAGTTTTTTATTAATAAAATAAGTGTTAAGATCTGGGAATTATATATATATAAAAATCTGGTAAATTATTAAAAAGATAAAGAAAAATTAATATAAGATATTAAAAATGAAAATAAAAAATGAATAATATTTAAATAAAAAAAAATAAAAAATATTAATAACGTATAATATAAATAATGCTAAAGATCTAGAAAATATAGTAAAAGTACAAATAAAAAATTAAAATACTTAGAAGAGAAAATTAAAAATAAAAATAAAAATAATAAAGATAATAAATTTAGATTAAAAGATAGAGTAAAAAAAAAAATAGGAATTTAAAATAAAAATGTTATAAAAAATCTACAATAGAAGATTTAGTAATAAAATTAAGATAACTAAAAAAAAAAAAAAAAAAAAAAA